>PVKH010012018.1:12500-17471 GCA_004027955.1 Chaetophractus vellerosus | reverse complement strand
GGGAACCGAACCCGGGGCCTCCCATGTGGTATGCCGGCGCCCTATCCACTGGGCTATCTGGGATAGTGTTGAACCTGTAAATCATCTCTTCCTTATAAAACAGAATCCTTCCCCTCATTACACCCCCTCCTGGCAGTTCCTGCAAGTTCTGGGAGGCTGAGTCAGAGAGGGTTTTCCTGGTTCAATCTTCAGCCTGCCCCTGGTCGACTGGCACTGACTTACAGGCACCCCAGCGGGCACAGGGAGCTGCTGTTCCCTCCAGAACAGGGCCAGGGACCACAACAGGAGCACAGACTGGCTCACACAGCACCACAGAAGGGTTGGGGAAGGCGCCAGCAGGAATGCCATGAGTTTCTCCTACTGTTTTTAAAGCTGTGTTTTCTTGATTCAACACGAACCAAGTTACTGCAAACCTTTAACTGATTTTGGAGTTTTAAGGAAGATGGTTAAGATGTCAGTTTTCCCCAAATTGATCAATTGGATTTAACACAATCCCAATTGATATTCAGCCTTTATGTAAAAATCAAAAAGCTTATTCTATATTTATATGAAAAGGTGAAAGTAATAGGGCTGCCAAAACAATTTTAATAAAGAATGAACTGAGAAGACAAACTACATGATTTCAACACTAAGTCTAAAACAAAAGTACTGAAGTCAGTGTGGTGCATTATGATGGATAGATATACATCAGTGAGACAGAAGATAGCATCCAGAAAGAGACTCACACATACATGGTCAACTGATTTCTGACAAAGGTGTCCAAGTAATCCACAAGAGGAAGGATAGTCTTCCCAACCAATGTGCTGGGACAATTAGACATCCATTTCCAAAACTATGAACTTTAACCCACATAGCACCACATACTAAAATTAACTTGAAATGTACCACAGACCTAAATGTAAGAGACAGAACTGTATTACTTCTAGTAGAAATCATACCATAAAATATTAATGACTTTGGGTCAGGGAAAGATGTTTTAAATTAAACACAAAAATTCACCTATCACAAAAGAAAGAATTGGTAAATTGTATTTCATCTAAATCTAAAAGTTTTGTTCTTTAAAAGCAACTAGGTAAGAAAACATGTCAGTGGTTTCCAAACTGGGGATGATGGTGGAGACTGACTGCAAAGGAGCAGGAGGGTGGTAAAAATATTGGGGTCACAGAAACCTAGTGATAAGGACTAGTGATGGTAAAATAATTTATATATGTGTTAAAACTCATTGAATTATACTCTTAAAATTGATTGGTTACACCAAATAAAAATTTTAGATTTAAAAATTTTAAACCAAAATATACATGGGAAAAATTCTGTTAAAAGAAAAATAAATGGCAAACCACAGACCAGAAGAAAATATTTGCAAAACACTCGTATGATAAAGCACTTGTACCTAGAATACAGAAATAAGAAGTTTGGAAACTTAATATTAAGACAAACAATCCACTTTAAAGTAGGCAAAAGATTTTAAAGACAAACCACATCAAGCATAGCGATGAGGTTGGACGTCATCCTGGGAATGCAATATGGTTTGGCTGTTCTTCATGAAGTTAAACGTACACTTACCAAATGATGTAGAAATTGCATTCCTAGGTATTTATCCAAGATTTGTACTTGACTATTTACAGGCGATTCTTTCATACTAGCCCCAAACAGCAAAGAACCCAAATGATAATCTACAGGTGAGTTTATAAACACATTAAAGTAGATCCATAAACAACCATACAATATATTATATTCATAAAAAGGAACAAGTTACTGATATATGCAACATCAATGAATTGTAAAAATGTTATGTTAGGAGAAAGAAAATGAGCACAAATGACTATACATTGTGTTTATCGATTATAGTTTTAAATAAATAGTTTTGTTTCATTGTCCTGTTTTTCATCTTCGAAGTCTCCAATTACACATATGTTGCTTCTTCTGTTTTTGCCCTACTGAAATGTTCACTCTGCGGTAATCTAGCCTCTGAGTAAGAATCCTGACTAACCTGAAATTGCATGCTATGCCATAACCACACGGAGAGGAATCATGGAAACAGATGCCTGTTAAACCTTTGCAGTTCCAGCCACCGCAGCTGAGATTCCAGATATGTAACTAAGGAGGAAGCACTGTGGATGTTAAGCTAGTCAAGTCTTCCAGTGACTCCAGCCCAGTCTGACACTTGATTGCAACAGCATGAGAGATCCCAAGTGAGAGCAGCCCAGCTGAGGCCAGCCAAACCCCAGAACCAGGAGGTAACAAACTGTTGTTGTAGGCAACCATGTAGGGGGAGGGGAGGTTAGCATGCATCAACAGTAACCAAAGCACCACCCAATCTCTGAAGGGCAGCTCTCCTCTCCTCTTCACACAGCTTCTTCCCAGAAGCAATGTTTCTCCAAGGGTGCTGTAAACAATCACGCGTGCTTTTAAGGCTCTACCTTGCAGTAAGTACTCTGACCCATCAGGACGCTCTTTCAGGGTTTGGGAATAAAAGCAGACTTTTTCGTTCTGGTACTGATTTTTAGCTAATCTTAGGCATGCTCTTTAGCTTGCACTACTTTACACTCTGCAGACTTTCCTGACGGCCCTTGATCTCCTCAAAAGCTTACAGGAGAAGCACGAGAAATAACTCACTTGGATTTGATGTTTATTTTTCTCTGATAATCCCTATCTCTAAGTTATGTTGAGGGCATGCATTTTGCATAGCTTCATCATGTTCTATACTGCAATTCTATACAATTTGGGAGGATTCCATTTTAACTAACCACCATTACCTTGCCTCACCTTCATTCTCTTTAATGTATTATATAATAACAATTCTAGAAGTAAGTTATTTGAAAAAACCTCACATGTAAATTGTATCTTTCTGCTATGACTGCTTACAAATCACATTACATCAGATGCAGTGACATATTAGTTTAATGATTCATTTTAGGCAACTGCCCTTGAAATATTATAAAATTGAGTACTATAAATACTCTCAACTTTATTTGGCCATGAACTTCAGATGTTAATCTGAATGTTATAATGAATATTTCTTGGTAATTTTTGTAAAAGCTCTGACTGAAAGAAACAGAATTCTGATATAACCTACATAATATATTAATAACTAAAACAGCAAGAAAATTAGCTTGTCAGACTCCTGACATAATGATATTTTTATCCCTAAGAATTTAGTAAAATGTTTAAAATCATCTCTATGAATATGAAGTGATATTTTTAATTTAAAAAATCACCCAAATCACACCTCCATAAATTAGTAAGTAGAGCTAGAATGCTGACTGCCGGCACTTCTGTATCAATGTGAATTTATAATGAGAGGATTTTGGTTCACTGAAGACAAAATGTCAGCCAAATAATGAGAAATCTGAAATAAGTATGAGAGGATCTCAAGAATGAAAATGAAAGTCATATTGAAAATGTAAAATAGGCTTTATCAATGAAATTAATATAGATTGTACAATGAGGTAAATATGGACATAAATAATAAATAATGGAAGCTGTTGTGTTAGGATGTAACCACATAGCAAATATACAGGAATGTTAAGATGAGTAACACTTCTACAAAATATTTCTAATTTCCAGGAGATTCCAACCTTTTGAGAGATTTACAAAAGTCCACCTTACAGACCTGAAATATATATGAAGCTTTGAGTAAGATCTGGGGGAGGAGTCCTAAGTCGAGGCTTTCTAAATCAAACTAAATAAATGTCAGCGATAACTTAGTCAATTTTCTGTTTACTTTTTCCCCAGAACATCTTTCTTCTTCTCATAGAAATTTAATATTACCAAAGCTACAAAAAGAGAGTACAGTAGACATGTTAGGAGCAGTGTGACTGGTCATATTATGAGAGAACTTTACAATCAGCTCTAGAGGTACCGACTTACTGACGACCGCAGACTGCTCTGAACTCACTTTCACAGCCTGGCTCTACAGGGCTCAACCCTGGCACACTCCCTACTAGAGTCAAGGCATGGATCTTGCACTAACCAGGAAAAAAAGGGAGGAGTCCATGGTACTCTGTTTGGGAGCTACTCGATATTAAATCCAATGGGCATTTTTCAACTGTTACCCTACAGGATTCAAAATATTCTGTTGAACTTAAAATACTCTCCCCTCTTAACTTCTAAGGCTTCTGTCTGACTCCTCTTTCTCAGGACCCTCCTGAGGTTTCTTTCATCATCAGCATGTCAGATGTTGGTATCTCCAGGCACCATCCCTGGCTTCTGATGTTCCCCCTCTAAATACTTTTCTCTTGCTGGACATCTGTTTAGTCTTTCAGCATTGTTAGACATTTGTTTAGTCTTTCAGCATTGTTGATGATTCCTATTTGTAACTCTGACCTGATTCTCTTGCCCTCTTAATGCCCCCACTGGGTACCTCAAAAATACAAGCTGACCCCAGAACTCATTCCTCTTCCTGCTTCCTATCTTTATGAATAGCACCAGTATCTACACAAGTCCCCAAATCAGCAAACAGGAAATCACTTAGTGTTTCTCTCACTCGCTCTCCACCTCCTTCTCTCCATTTAGTCATTAAGTACTGGTGATTCTAGTATCTAAACATCACTAGAATTTGATTCCTCCCACTAACATTGTCTCAATTAATGGCTTTATCATTTTTATAACTGGATTACTGAAAACCTCCTGTATTAGTCAGCCAAAGGGGTGCTGATGCAAAATACCAGAAATCTGTTGGCATTTATAATAAAGGGTATTTATTTGGGGTAGAAGCTCACAGTCACAAGGTCATAAAGCATTAAGTTACTTCCCTCACCAAAGTCTGATGCCACGTGTTGGAGCAAGATGGCTGCCGAGGTCTGCAAAAGTTCAGGCTTCCTCTTCCTCTTCAGGCTCTGTGGTCCCAGCTTCTTCCAATATCAGCTGTAGGCTGGGATAAGTCTCTCTAGTTTCTCTCCACAAGGCCAGCTGTAAACTATCAGCTAGCCTCTCTTCCCGGGGCCTCTGCTGTGTCTAATGGAGCCTCCT
>PVKH010012018.1:0-7500 GCA_004027955.1 Chaetophractus vellerosus | reverse complement strand
AGTGCTGGATTCACTTCTTTGACTCACCTCTCCCCCATTAACATATTCCATCACAAAACACAAACGGTCTTTTGTCTGGAAGGAATATTTCAAGGACTTGAAATGAAAAAGAAAAAATGTTATATTATAATCCCACATTCTTGTAATTATATTGGTACCAAAAACAGAACACAGAACTAGTAAAGCATGATTGATGAAATGAATTTGCTATTGTTCCCTAAGAGCCTACTTACAGTGCTTAAATAAGAGGTTATGAAAAATGCAAACCTCTTTTTGTTTGGTTATCAATGGATCTTGGGGGGGGATTAAAATTAAAATTTTAAGTGAATTTAGTAATTTATTGTACCATCTTTTGAAACTGGAATTCTGTCCAAAGTTCTCATCCATGCTACCTCCAAGTGCAGCCTACAATTACCTTCTAGTAGAAGCCCCTTAGAAAAGCAGTTAGGACAGTCACAACTGTTAAATTCAGGTTTCCAATATGGCTTCAACAACACTTTTTGCATACTGGGTGTGTAACATGACACAACAGTTGTTTCGTGCAATTTTAGAGGTTACAAAAGATATGAACACTTTAGAGCTGTTTTACTAAACTCGACAGTAAATACACAATAATATAAGAATCAGTCTAGGTATTTAGTGATACTTCTGACAACTTTCAGTATAAATAATCCTAAAACTCTAAAATGTTCCTCTTCGGAAAGTGTAAGCTATTACTGTTAATCTTAATATAATTCACTGGACCAGAAACATAGAGAAACTTTACAAATGATGCCTCTATTACAAGGAATCTAAAGAACACACTAAAAAATCAATTTGTTTCAAAACAACTAAGTATTTTGCATGTAAATGACAATTCATGCTTTCTCTTATGAAGAAAATGTGTGATCACTTATCCTGTCTTTAAAGTATTCAGTATTGCTATATACGTTAAAATACTCTATCCCTAAAAAGACATCTCAATTTCTATAAAAAGATTCAATAAAGATTTCTGCCCTTCATTTTTTGAAAAAAAATGCTACCCAATAATTTAAATACTTATCTGAACCCAATATACAAAAGAAGATAAAAATTTTACATCTAATAGTAAAGTTTTTTTTTTTTTTAAGTCTACCATTTTCTCAGTGGTCTCCTTAAAATGCCACAGGTGATTTATTTGCTTTATGGTTTGTTTTTAAAGGCAATGAAATTCATGAGAGAAAAAAAAAGTTTCAAAAGAAATGGGTATATAACATTAATGTGGTGGAATTATAAATGCATACATATTGATACATTCCAATAATTTCAGAGAAATTTCCACCAAAGAAAATGGCATATCTAAATGAGTGTTATTTAAAATGTTATTGTTCATAGCTTAGTTTCTATAATAAAATTCCCTTAAATTTAAAATGTTATGATTATAACATCTGTCCTCTGATCACTTACGGTTAAAAAGGGATGTCTAGTGTTCTTTAAAACTCTGCTTTCAGTTAGAGTGTGTGCCACTTCATCCTACAAAAGAAAGAGGCAAATCTTTAATATATTTTCTAAGCACTTATAATAATATAAAAATTTCACTCTTTCTCTAAGACCAGAAGAAGTTAAACTCAGAGATAGAAAAATATTTTAAAACACAGTGGCATACTTCCTCTATTGCTAAGTTTCCCCTCCATAGGAAAAAAAAAAAAAAAAAAGAAAATGGCTATAAAATACAAACTCATATAAACGCATTTTGATTAAAAGTATGTCAATAATGATGCAAAAAATTTTCAGGGACATAAAAAATTAAATAGTACTCTATTCCCTTTGAAGGAAATACCTTTCTATCCGATAGTCAGGCTGATGTAGCTAATATTTCTATGTTTGGAATATTAAGGAGGATGTAAAGGATACATTTCAGTACAGATCACAGAATCTGTAAGTATCCTACTTAAAAGAGAAACCAGATATTGAATAGGGGAACACAAGAATACTTATAAGATTTAATCCTAATTTTAAAATCTGAGAAATAGGAACAGAGTAAAAAAATTATATCATTTTGCTTGTGGCTTTTTAAGGTGTTTCTTTTTTAATAAAGGTCATAACTTTCCTATTCTGGGTGACAATTTTAAATCTGAGGTGTATAATTTAGATTTCAAACCAAATTCCCATAAAACATTTATTTTCAGTCAATCCTCTCATCGGGTTAAGAGTGCATTTCCCCAATTTTGTATATAAACCTCATCTTGATATTGAAAGCAAACCAGGAGAGATTTTCTTCAACATATGGAGAACTGAAAAAATGTTTCATACTTTAGAAGTAACTCCATCTTACAGAAGACAGGAAAGGAAGATAACTGCTGAAACTAACACAGCATCTCTGTTCTCTAGTTCTGGCAAGATGCTACACAAAGCCCTTCCTGGATCAACTTCTTAACACTGTCAGCAAATCAAAATTAAATTACAAGTAAGACAAGGAGAGCAAAACATCAGGGCACACTACATTATATTTATCATCTTTACAGAAGCATTTGCCCATAGTTAGTCCTAGAAGATAAACGAGAAACAGATTGATCAAGGAAGCCGATATCTCAAACCCATTCCAAGAGGGTGAGACCAATTATGTCTGAACATTAAAGTGAAGTGTAATTAACGACCCAGTATTTAAAACCAGTGAAGTAAAGCATGAGTATGAAATCTCTCCAGCCTTCTTTAATCTGTTTTCTAGGAGCCAGGCTTAAGTGCTCAAACAGTTTGAAAGCCAGTTATATCACACCATAATCCCTAAATTAATTAGAGGAACAGCAAACATCTTCATATGAAATAAACGAGAAGCAGAACTAGCACCACAGCTTACTGGTTTCCACACTGCACAATGCCTAGCATAATGGTAAGCACACAACAGATATTCAGTAAACATTTGTCCAACTGACTGTTTATCACAGAGATGAATTCCAGGGTGGGGGAGGGGGGCCGTTCACTCACTCACTCACTCAACAAATCCCTAACAAATATATGCTGGTATTGTTCTCGACACTGGAAGTGGAGCAATGAACAAGACAAACAAAAGCCCCTGCCTTCATGGCGCTTTCATTCTATTTTGTCAGATGGCAATCAGGGTTAATGGAAAAAAACAAAGGAGAAGGGAATAATGTAATTCATGATCATCATATAACAAGTATGAAATATTAATTAAGCATTATGCATCATTATTTGTGATATGCAGAACCAAATTCATTCATTTTTTAAAAAGCAACAAAATCCTTAATGTGCACTTACTAAATGCTAAGGAGAGTGCAGGTTTAAAGTGGTTTAAAAAAAAAGACATGGTCCCTTCGTTCATGGAGTTCGCAGGCTAGTGGAGAAGAAAGATAACAAACAAGTGAATATCCAAGTTAATAAATACTTACCAATTCTGATAAGTGGTACTAAAGAAAAAAGGAAGTCTCCACTATTTCAGATGGGATAGTGAAGGAAAACCAACGCAATGGGAAGTTACGGTAAGAGCTTAAGCTGGGCAAAGTGAAGGCACAGGAGGTGGGGGGATGGGGTGACACAATTGATAGTTTTCAAAGTTTACGCAGGCTCTTCTGAGCAGCACAGCAAACAGGAGGCGTCGGTTAGGAGCAATCGCACTACTTGAGAGAAATGAGAGTGGTGTGGACTATTACAACGGCAGCAGCAACAGGATACAAGGGGACAGTTTTCAGATATTTCTGAGATATAAGATTAACAGTGATAATCTAAAAATGTTATGCCTCCAACATGAGCATAAATCAAAAGAAATATTTCTTTACAGGCAGTCAGAAAGAGATTCACAGACGAGGTAACATTTACCTGTCATGCTTGGGATGCTAAATGCTTTGGGACAGTAAACTAGGGAAAGAATAGAGAAAGGGAGGTATCAAACTCACTTGAAAACAGAAAAGGTATGCTAGTGCTTCAGAAAATATTTCTGTGGGCCACTTAATTCTATTTTGTTAAAACAGGCCCATCACATTTAATAATCAAGTGATTTTTCTAAATCATTTAGTAAGCCTCATGAGAAAATTGTTTTTTTTTGTGCTAAATTCTCTAATCTGCCTAAATACACCAAGGGAGCCGAGTAAAGATGTGTGGAGACAAAAGACAAGACAATATTTCTTTGTTGTAATCATGGAGTTAGAATTAATACTATGTACATATCTTTCATATATTAAAATTCATTTTCTACCATAACTTACACCTGATCAGATGAGAATTTTCCCCACTAATGCAAATTTATTATGGCACTGTATTTCACATACTAATTAGTTTCTGCTATGAAGATAAGGTATGCTCAAGCTAAAAAGTAAACACAGATGCCAATAATTTTTAATTACAGTTAAAAGTAACATGTCAAATCAGAAAGTTAAAAATAACAGCTATAAAACTTAGTGGTTAAAACAATGAGATGCTTTTCATAAAATTCCATTCGTTTACCATGATTATAAATGAAGAGTGCTAAAATGCTTGGGAATATCATGTAAGTATAGTAATGGTTTCATGAAAATGTTTTTGAGATACAGATTCACATATACCCATTCATGGTGAAATACTAAAAAATGAATAGGTTTTATATCTAATTTGTTTAATAAAAAGAAGATTTACAGGGAGTGGGATTTTATTTATTGAGGACATGAGATAGAATACTCCTCTTATTTATTTTCCCAATCCTCTTCAATTTATATTCAACTTCTGCTACACATGGTCTAACATTCTCTATTTGCCCCAATCACTGTTTTGCATTAGTTGGGCTTTTTGGGGAGGGGCCAGTGGATCGGAAGATATGGCAAAAAAAGAGAAGGAGGCTATCTCCAGCTCACGATCAAGGATATGGAGTGTCTTTTTCTTTAATTCCTGCAGCAATTTGGCAGGGTAGATTTTATTATTCCCATTTTATATGCAGAAATTGAGTTTCACTGAAATTAAATTGTTCAAGCTGCGGGTGAAAAGATGAATATCAATCTCACATTTAAGTCCAAAGTGAATGATCATTTCCATTTCACAACAATGCCTCCCATCTTCAGAAGCTAACTAGGTAATTTTATTCTCTTCACATTATTTTCTCCATCTTGACCTCAAGACTATGACTGACTCTGTCAAGAAGACAGTTGAAATCAAGATGCATTATGTCTAACGCATTTCATTGGCCTACCCAGAGTCACAAATAAGACCTAGAAGATACAAAGGGAGTGAGAGAAAAAAGAGGAAGAGGGGAAAGTTGTTACATTAGCATACTTTATTCTTAGTTAAACCACAATGACTACCAATGACCACTCACTCTTTCTCTGTTTTGTCAAGCAATATTGGAAATCTATATTTTTTCCAGAGGAAAGATGTCACAATTACCAAACTCTAAAATCCTGGGCTCTACCTCTGCCCTTCTGAAAACATGAGCATTAGCCCAGATGCTGGCTTCTACTATCTTGCCCACTCTCCAGTTGTCAGACTGTCTTCTCATTGATCCATGATTCATACTTCTATTCTCATTTGTGGAGATCTTTCTCCTTGATGAAGGAAGTGGATGCAATTGTTCACTGTCATCTATTAATACTCCATCATCTCTTTCAAGTACTGCTCCTGGCATGTTCTTGGTGTTCCTGCTCCAAACATGGCTTGATGGAGGGCTGCCTGAACTTAGACTTCCATCATGAGAGAACTACTTCCAACCCTCGTCTTTCTTCACCTGCAGATTGTGTTCCCTTCTTTCTTTCTGCCTCTCCCAATTCCCAGTATGGGGATAAGTCCATCTCTACTTCCTGTCCTCTCTATTCTACATTTCAAGAAAAATAATCACATAAACTTATTGACTAGGACCATTACAATCCCTCCTCCAGGTCTATTTGATTTTCAATCCAGAAGCTTTTTCATTAAAGTTGCCTCTCTTTATCTCAGCCTCACTTCCTCAGACTTTTTATTCAAAGAGACGCTAATACCATCTGTCACGTTCTATCACTCCCCTCTCATGAAAGCATGCTCTTCTTTTGGTTTCCTGGACAGCACCATCTCCTAGTGGTTGTCCGCTGTCAGTCTCTGCTGCTTCGTTCCTTTCCTACACACTCTGGTTCTAAGCGTGTTGCCAGGACCCATTGCTTAGACTCCCACTCTTCACTAGGTACACTCACTCTCTCTTGGTGATTCCATTCAGACTCATGGCACCACCCATCCCCATCACATGGGAATATTTATGAATTATATTCCTTCAAATTTTGTAATTTTTGCTTTATTTTTTTCCTTGGGAGAATTTTAAATTCACCTAAGCCTCTTTGTTTGTTTTCAATTGCATTAGCTTTAGGCAGTATCGGGTCTCCCCTCTAGTAAGTCTTATCTGCTTTGTCTACTGTTTGATTTTGAAAACTGAACACCAAAGTAGAACCTGTAGTATTTTAATTAAATACATATTCACAGCAAGATCAAATGATATGGTTAATCGACATCAATAAACCTGTGCTACGCAAAGGAAAATGATTCAAGTGTCTAGATCAAACACTTGAATCACGGTCCTTAACTATTCTCTCAATATTTTCCATTTCTGTATTTTGGCTTTTCATTATGAAATATTCCCCAAATTTGTTTCCAACCCTATTTGATTTTTTATTCTAATAATCATATATTAAGTATACAATTACACTTTGCTTTGCTCAACTTTTTTCAGGCCATTGTTGTTTGATACATGCAATATATTTTCCTATCTCTCTACAAATACTAATTGGAGATTAAGTTATCTTTTGTTCTTTGTTTTCACCAGATTTAACTATTCTTTTGTTCCTCTTAGTTATTCTGTTTTATACTCTTCAGATTTTTCTCATCTGTTTGATGATCTGTTCATTTTCTTAAATGATGAACAAGAATAGAATTTGGGTCTCCTTACTGAATGGGAAAGCTAACCATAAGTTCTCCCTACATAGATTGGAAAGTAGATGCTGGTACACATTTTAAGAGTTTGAGATAGGAAACTAAAAGGCAATTTGCTTACTCCACTCTGAACCCAAAACTGTCCAAGGGAAAGAAAAAATAAAGAAGGTGGCAACATCCACACTTGGGATTCTAACTTTCCTGAGAGAGACCAATAACTCTAAAGGACAGCTCTGTTTTTATCCTAATGACATAAATATTATATCCAGTTACACTGTATGGAAGGAGTGGGATTAGACTGACCCCATTGCTCTACTCAAAATAAGTAAACACTCTGTATTCTTTTGCATTTTCAACTTCTTCTCTCAGGGCCTTGCTAAGGAAGAGCTTGGGGGTCTCTGTAGAGCTGTACCATGTAGAAAAGCTCCCAGCTCACTTCCATTCCTTTCTTTTGTCTGTTCTTGACGGTGAGATTCTCCTCTCTATTTGTTTTATTACTAGATTATCTGTTTTTAATGTCTACAACTTCATAAAAATTTTCTCACAATATAAAAACAAGGAATTCAATCCATTGCTCCTTGGAGAAGGACTTGATTCCAAGGCTAGCAGGGAAACTACAAGATTAGTATGGAGACTCTTGGGGCACCAAAAAGCCAGATGCCAATA
>PVKH010012017.1:0-17484 GCA_004027955.1 Chaetophractus vellerosus | reverse complement strand
AATGGCAAAGGGGTTTGATTTCTTTGCCTTGCAATATCTAATAAAAAATCTCTTGGGGGAGGAGAGGTAAAAGATTGGTCAGCACGACACTGGATTGCCAATCGCACATCATCTGCATCAACGGTAGCTTTCTTAGCATGGCTTGAATAAATTTTTGCATCATCTAGAATTGTGGTCACATATCGGAAGGCAAACTCCAACATCTGATTTATAACTCTTGGCTCATATTCTGTAATCCCCATATCCTTCAGGATTTGTGCCATCATCTGTGCATCTTTCGGCATGCTCTTGGGAGAAGCCATCTTGCCAGACTCCATGATATCCGGTGATCAGACTTCGGATCATTTGAAAAAAACACGTACATTAGATCAAACCTGAAATAGTTACTTTAGTAGCAACTGTCAGGAGTTTAAAAATTTTTTAAATATATGTTGACTCTTTTTAATTTGTTAGGCATGCTTAAAGTTCTCTTTACATATTCACATAGTTCCTGGCCTGTGAAAATCATTGTAAATATAGAAAGATGAAGACACAAAAAAGGGTGTGATAAAAGATCAGGGGAACATAGGGTAAAAAAAAGTATGAACACGTATCATTTTGTAATACATGTATCCTGCATGCAACTATCAAAATAATCTTAGAAAAATACCATAGGACAGTCATTCTTACTGCCTACTACTGTGTCCAAGATAATCTGTCCTTCCAGTGAGATCAAAGTCCTCACTGTCCTAATATAATGCTTAGCTCCATTTGAACCTTTATGTGTTCCCCCAACTCAAACATTCTCCCTCTTCTTCATATTCAATTTCTGTCTATCCTAAGTCTAACTAAAGTCCACACTCTCTATTGAAGCCTTCTCAAATATTCCTGTTAACAAGAATTACTAGCCAATTTGGGGAGGGGAAAGTTTGGTTAGAGTAACCAGCACAGAGCATTGGATGCTTAATATTTTCTGTATCTGTGGGTCCCCAACAAAGCATAAATTCCTTAACGGCAGTCTTTTTCTACTTTTTGTACCTTCTTACACTACCAGTATAGTACTAATACTCCACTGTTCTTAGCAGGGTATAAAGTTAAGCCCTCAATATCTGCTTTCTTGGGGGGGGGGGGATATATATAATATATATATATATAAAATACACCATAGTGTCCCTTACCTTCTTTAGCTAAATCACCCACATTAATGTATTTCAGTCCTGATCTTGATGCAAGTTCTTTGCCTAGTGTAGTTTTTCCAACCCCTGGTGTACCTGTAAGATAAACAACAGAAAAATACTATCTGAAATATTACTTAGTAGAATCCAATCACCTAAAATGCTCTTCTTTAGGCTCTTGGCAACTAAAATAAAAATTCTCTTAATCAGCAATCATATGTACAATATGACCTAATAAAAATTCCCCAAAGCCAACTGGATATCGGGGTTATGGCCCACTGCATCTGACTTGCTAAGGGTGGGGTGATTCTGATGCCAATTCAGAGTGCCTGCCACCACCATGGAACTGCCCAGAATAAAATTAATCATCTCAAATAAATTACATCATGTATTTGCTTAAATTAAACAAAGAAACAAACCTGAAAGAAACTGTTCATGGGAAAACTTTAAGCACTATGAAGGATCTCCCCATACACTTCCCTAGAGACAACCATAATAAGCCAGTGTCTTTTATATCTTTCCAAAGAAGTCCTAGGCACATATATATATGTAAACATATGTAAACAACACATATATGGTATGCTACCATATATTCTATTATATATGGTTCCCTTTTTCATATCTATTATATCTCAAGGTAAATAATCAAATACATAAAGTTAAGCTGTTCAGGTTTAACACAGCTAAAATTATAAAATAAGCATTATAATCAAAGATAACACGAATAAATCAGGTATCCATATGGAAGAGAATAACATTTACCTCAAGCCCACTATAATATGCCAAGTTTGGCCCAGGACTCACCGTGTATTCAATAACATGCTCACATTTAGAATTTTGACAAAATGGCTTAATATTTAAAAATTTGTACCCAAACAAATCAGATGTTTATAAAAAAGAATAAAATTCATTTGTTGAGTGGTTAATCTGCAGCATACAGAAAACGACGGTGTGCGCTGCCAACAAGCATCTTTTGTTAAATGACAAAACTCTTCACTGCGTTCCACAAAGAAGCATCTCAATTTTTCTATACTTGTCAATAGTAGCTACACCCGTTAGATTTTTCCGTGAACGGCTATGATGCCATTAAATGCTACAATTTTACAAACACTTTCAAAGGTAAATGACCAGCAATGATAATCTTTAAAATACTTATACAGCCATTTTAATTCCCCTCACATACAAAAGGCACCCTGAGTATAAATCCAAAGACCTAGAAGAGCCTCACAATCAGCTCAGAAACTTTGCAGCACCTCTACACGAGAAACGACCAGAGATTATTAGAACAAAGACGCCTTTTCTTCTATTTTAAAAAAAAGAGACTAAAGTAAAACCGAAATGACAATAAGTCACCCCCAGCTACATATATCCAAACGCATTTACCGAAATCACATTTCAGATGCAAATGAAAAATAAATTACAGCCAGGAAGGCCTAAAGAAATGGGGCATCCGCTGTTAAAAGATCTACCAAGGGCCAGATACCGTTTTACGTTAGCTCGCTAAAATCTCACAGCAACTCTACCAAAGAATCAACAGTTTATTTTACAAACAAAAACTCGACTCAGAAAGATTAGGCAGCTTGCCAGAAGCTAGAGCTGGCTGCGTCTCCCTCTCTCCACCTCACCGAGCGGCCTCCGGCCAACAGAATTAACGTTCTTCTTCCCCTCCCCCCCGCAACGCTCGCGAGGGCCCAGTCCGGAGGCGGTGACAACTGCTACGCCACGCGGCCCTCGACTAGCCCCGAAACAGAACACTGAGGGGCCCGCTTCGGGCGCTCGAGGCCCCAGAGCACTCGGCGTCCCTTGCCTGCCCCGCTGTACACCCCCACCCGGCCACGCGCCCTGACCGGTGAGCAGGATGTTCGGCTGCAACATGGTCCTCACCGCGATGGCTCCCAGCGCCCAAACTCGCGCGCCCCACGTACAACAGGGAGGAGCCGGAAGGGGCGGGCAGCAGCGAGCGCCAGCGGCCCCGGGGTCCTCGAGCCCCAGCGCGGCGCTCCCGACCCACCTTCGCAGCTCGTCCGCCGACCATTGGTTACCTGGCCTTCTATGACACGGTTCCATCGTAGGGTCCGGAGTAGGGGTACAGTTCGGGTCCGCACTTCGGGTTAGGCAGTGCACTGGATGCCTAAGTCACCCGCTCTTTTGGAGGCTCCCGCCCTTCGGGTTGCGTCGCGGAAGCGCCGACCTATGTGGAAAGTCCCCGGGAGGCGGGACCTCTTACAGGTTCGGCGCTGATCCTTCTTAGGACCGGGTGGTTGCCCTTCAATTTGGAGCCCTGCCCGGGCTCCTCCGCACATCTCCGCCTACGAGGGGATGCAGCTCTTGGAAAGTAAGGCCGACGCAACGGAGGCTGTGAAGTGTATAAGTTCTAGAGATGCAAGTCCATCGCTGTCTTCACGCCTTCCCGGGCTCCTGTCGCTCCTCCTCCCGACCTGCCCGTTGTATCTGGGCTGAGAGGTGTGGGAGTGGAGGGCCCTGTCCTGGAGCCGGAAAACGCTAACTAATCGCGGCTCTCTTGATTGGCAGCACTCCCTTAGATGATTTAATGCCATGTTTAGTATTCTCTGAACAGTGTGTGGGGTGGTGGTGGATCTACTAGGAATATTCTTGAAGGTCTTTTGCACCTCTGACATCTCATTTCAGGAACCTGGCATCATTAGGGACAGTTACCTGCTTTCTAAAGGATGTAATTGTCAATCTTGTTTTTAAAGAGCGTCTTGAGTTTTGACCATAACAGTTTGCATCTTTTACGTCAACCTACCAACTGTTTACTCACATAGATGTTTTTCCGCCTTTTTGAATCTCGAGAGCTAAAACCCCCTCCAATCGTGAACACATTTTTTTGGTGAACTTTTTAATTTCTAGTGTGGGAGAATGTACATATTATAAGTTGTGTTGTGTTTTGTTGACCTTAAAAATCTTTTTTTCTGGCTAACTTAAAATTAGTTTGCCTAAACATAAGGAATTCTCAAAGTTGAAAAACTCATTGTTGCCCCCCCCACACACACACACACGCAAAACCCCAAAATTCTAATATGTTCAAATAAGGAAAATAATTGTTGAAAAAGAATTACAATAATATTTGAATTCTTTATCCAAAGTAAGTGATAAATCTGACTTCATTGTGTAGTGCTGCTGTTTGAACTGTTGGAAATGAACTGCAACTGTAATTTGAGATGAAAAATTTAATTTTCAGTATGAAAACTACAAATTGAGTTTTCTGGTTTTTCTTAATGAGGAAAAGTAGCTACACAAATGTGTGATTTTTCTGTTTTCTCTAATCTATTATTGAATTTAGAAACTTTCCATTTACAGTGCCATAAATGGATGAGGTCAATTAGTTATTAAAAGTAAAATTTATTTTAGCATTTTAATTTCTTCCTTAACCTGTGTTTAATATGTCTGCTTTTCGTTGTTGAGCCTTACCTTTATTATTGTGTTTAGTATGTCCTCTCTTAGTTGTTGAGTCTTACCTTTATTATTTTGTTGATTATATCAGTATATACTGATAACTATGATTTACTTTGTACTTACATTTTTTCTTAATTTGAAGTGATTTTTTTCTTCCTTTTCTCTCTAGGTGAATTGTATTTTAATGCTCTACAAGTTGTGTACTACGGATGGGAACTATCAAAGTTTATAATGTCAGAAACTTTTCTTAGACCAAAGGTATCTTCCACAAAGGTATACATTAAAATAACCATGTAATAATTGCCCCCAAAAGAATTAGGAAAGTTTGTGTATATTCTTAATGACTCATCACTGTTATCAAAGTAGTAGTACTCACAAAGTAGTAGTACTCAGTATCTGTGGTATAAATTATTGATCTGGAAAAGTCTCGTAGTAAGTTGCTCTAAACAGTTGCACACTAAAAGCACGATGTTAATTTTGAAAAAAAGTTTACAATCTTGATCATAAAGAAAAGGCTGACAACTGTTGAATGAAAGAGCAGTAGAATTTACAAAAAATATATGAATTATAATTGATTTTATAGCTTATCGCTGACCTTACTCTTAGAAATCAGGTGGCCAGTTCTTAGCAAGCCATATGACCTCATGCAAGGTAGCTGTTTACCTAGTGATGACTCTAATTTTGTCTGATCTTAAGTAAATTATTTAACGTCGATATTTCTCCTTTTTTTTTCACTGAATACATTTATGTAAGGAATAAAACTATGAAATGCATAATAAAATGCAGATTGATCAGAAATGCTATCAAAGGTTTAATATAAGAAAATATTTTTATTTACCCTTAAAAATAAAGGAAAAGTGACAAAATTGTAGTGCCATTGTCAGTCTTTTGAAGAGGTGGATATTGGGTGGCTGTGGCTATGAAATTTTTTTCCCTATGGTCTTCCTTTCTTATCCAATGCTAATAATACTCTCAATCCTCAGTCCTTAAAAGAGGAAGTAATTGTGACTTTACATTCAGAAAATACTTATATGCCCCAAATTGCCTCCCCTGAGCCTGCTTTCAGCTCCCGGATAGGAGTATTGTTAATAAATGGCTCACGACTGTGGCTGAATATATTTGAAAGAAAATCTAATCTTGGTTCCTCCTTGTTAGCTAGGCAGGAATTTCCAAAAATCAAGGGCTCAGCTAGATTTATACAGTTGCTTTTGTGTAAGCATTAAGAGTGTTAATAAAATCCATGTTAAAATTTATAATTTTAACATAAAATGTTAACATATAATTTAAAACTTTTTAAATCCTCCTAAATTTTTTAGGTTAAAATCGCTCGATTCAGGATTTTTCTTTATGTGCACTTACGAAGGATTTGGAATAAAAGGAAATGGAGGGAAATGCAGAGAAGTCAACAATTTCTACAGCCTAGAAGAACATGAAATAGAATTCACTGATTTTCCTTCCCTGTTATCCCAGTACTCATTTTTCCTAGGCGTTTCTGAATGGCACATTTCATCCTCACTGGAAAGCCTGCTCATTTTTATAAAAATATCCGTTGCTTTTTGCATAGAAGAGAAATATAATCAAGTAATAATTATAAATTATTTCTAGCATTATGATTCTTAGCCTATATCTTGACAAAGCCTCAAAGCTGATATGGATTATTTGGGTATATGAAATGGATCTTAGTTTCTGATTGTAGTAACTTAACCAAGACACTTACTGCTATATCTAGTCAAGATACCATTTTTTTTCTTTCTTTAATATTATTTTTTAATAGGTAATTTTAATTATTGTGTTTCAGTTATACAAATGAATTTTAAAAATAAATCTCTTATTCTATGTGGATTACAGTTAATAAAAAAAGTTTAAAAAAAATAATTTTGCATTCTTCATTCCTTAATATGGCATCCATCATTACCATGGTCAAGTAGACAAGTGTGCATTTGCACTTACTGTAAAGTAGAAAAATAACTAGTAGATAGAGAGCTAATTTTTATTTAAAGAGCTAATCTGTAATATTTTTATTTAAAATGTTAAACATATTTGAATATTTTGCTTCTAAACTAGTTCATTTATATGGAGAATAGATGGGAACAATGTAATGGTGTTTACTTTTTTTTTTTCTCTTCCAGGTAACAGACTGGGTAGACCCATCATTTGATGATTTTTTAGAAAATACAAACATTTCTACTACTCTTACTGCCACCTCATTAGATGTGAATAACTCAAGCCATAGAAGAAAGAATGTAACTTCCACTTTAGAGAGTAGCAGATTTCCAGCTAGAAAGAGAGGAAAGCTGTCCTCCTCAGAACAGATTTATGGTCTAGAAAACTCAAAAGAATATCTGTCGGAAAATGAACCATGGGTGGATAAATATAAACCAGAAACTCAGGTACTAAATAGTATGCAAGCATATTGACACATCTTAATTTCAGGGTGGATGAGGGTGGATGAGGGTGGATGACAAGAAGAGGGATGTACATTTTCAGATTGTTACTCATAAAAATATTTGTCCAATAATTTCTAGGTTTTTTTATGTTTCACAAAATGTGTTGTTGTTTTTTTTTTTACTTTTTTTAAGTGTGGTAAATAAATTGTTTTTAAAAATTGTGGTAAATATACCTAACAAAATTTACATTTTAACCACTTTTAAGTATACAGTTTGGTTGCGTTAGTACTTATAAAACATTGTATAACCATCACTATTATTTCCAGGTCATTTTCATCATCCCAAACATAAACTCTGTACCCATAATATGTTATTTCAACTGTTTTTCTAGTTATATTATTAGTTATTTGTCTTAGACTTAATTTAATCCCAATCTAAAATTACCTGTTTATTTGTTGTTGTTTTTTTATTATACCCTTTTCTGTGCCCTTGCAAAAATGTATTTCTGTAATTTAAAACAATTTTGTTAATGTAAACTTGCCCCAAATTATCATACAATGGTGTCAGCTTAAGAACAGAATTTCCCATGCTAATATAAAAATCTTAAAGGTAATTAAAATAACATTTTAATTAGAATATATTGTTAGAATGTTTCATATTTTTTTTTCATTAAAAATATTTATTTTAGATTAATCTGTGCTTACTTGCCAAAAACCCTTGAGTTAAAATGTTTCCTTTTTAAACTTCTGATTTTCAATCTTAGCAAGAACTTGCTGTACATAAAAAGAAAGTCGAAGAAGTTGAAATCTGGTTAAAAGCTCAAGTCTTAGAAAGGCAACCAAAACAGGTAATTATATAAGAAATGTGTATTTAAAAATGTTTGACATTCACGTTTCTCTGACTTATAGTTGGTTGCAAGAAGTTAAACTTTTCTGATGACTGTTCACATGAGTCCAGAACTTGTAACAGAAAGCTCCCTGAACTTACCTTTCAAGCCTCACTCAGCAACATTTGAGTTTTCTCATTTACTTGTATGTCTTTTTCCCTCTTAGGTCCTGTCATCAAATGCAAAGTACACTAATTAAGGTGCTTGTATATTTAGCACATCAGTTTATCTGTCTCTGAAACAAGCAAGTAAATTACATATTAGTTTTTGTGCTAATTATAGCCTAAAACAGCCATCATTCATTTTATGCTAATGTTTTTTGTTTCACTTCCTAATTCCACAATTAATCTCATGCCCCCAAGCAAGAATATTCTTTCTTTTCTCTTTTTTAAAGCCATTTTTAATTTGGTACATACCATTTTTATATCTATCAAAATTAACTGCAATTCCCTAATATTATCTAATAGCTCATATGTCAAAAATGTCTTTTACACCTGGTTTGTTCAAACCAGGATCTAATGAGACACCACACATTGCATTCAATTGTTATATCTCTTAGGTCTTTTTTAATCTAGAACAGTTACCTCCTCCTGTTTCTTCCAAGACATTGGCTTATTGAAGAGACTAGGCCAGTTGACTTGTTGAAGTCTAACATTCTGAATTTTTAGGTTGCTTCTTTCTGATAATTAACTCTTTCTCCTCCCCTATATTTCCCATAATCTTGAACTTTGAATAAGGGCTTGATAAGATTCAAGTTGAACATTTCTGCAAGAATGCCTCATAGGTCATGCTGTACGTTTTATATTGCATTCTATAAGAAAGTATGTCTGGTTTTCCTGCTATCTTTGATGTTGTTTCATCACTAGGTTAAGGAAGTGACAGTCAAAAATCTTCATGATAAAGGAACTGACACACACATAATTGTGGACAGTGCTTGGTAGCATGCCAGTATCTAGTTCCCCAGCAACCTTTCACTTAAGTGCTTTAGGATCCTTTTATGTTTTTGTATTTTTTATTTTTTTTTTGAGGTACTGAGGCTTGAACCCAGGATCTCATACATGGGAAGCAGGCACTTAAACACTGAGCTACACCTGCTCCCCTAGGATCCTTTTTGATCCCTGCCTGAATGTTATTTTATTAAATTGTGCAATGATGGTTTTCTAATTCTGTTATTTCTAAAATTATTAGTTACTGTTTTTTTTTGTAAAGAAAAGTTTGCCATCGTATTGTAGTATGTATCAGTACTTCATTCCTTTTTTATGGCTGAATTCCATATTCCGTTGTATGTGTATTACTACATTATATTTAGTCATTCATCAGTTGATGGTCATTTGGTGTTTTCCACTTTTTGGCTATTATGAATCATGCTGTTATGAACATTTATGTACAGTTTTTTGCGTAGACATATGTTTTCATTCCTCTTGGTTATATACTAGGATTTCACTTGCTAATTTATAAGATGTCTCTATGTTTAACTTTTTGAGGAAAGGCCAAACCATTTTCCAAAGTGGCTGTACCATTTTACATTCCCACCCGCAGTGTATGAGGGTTCTAGTTGCTCCACATCCTTGCTAACACTTGTTAATGGCATATTTCTATTCTATTCTATACTATAATATATATTATGATACATATATAATTTTTATAATTTTTTAACAGCTTTATTGAAATACAATTCACACACCATATAATTCACCCTCTTAAGGTGTACAGTGCAGTGGTTTAATACATTCACAGAGTTGGGCATCTATCACCACAATCAATTTTTGAACATTTTCATTAAACCCAATATATTGACATATTTTTTATTTTTTATTTATTTTTTTGACATATTTTTTAATAGGATTTTTCGTAAACAATCATGTCTCCCACTTTGAAGCACTGCCACTGCCATTTTATTTGTTTGTTTCTTTGATTTGTATTTGAAGCATTTAAAAAAGTAGAATAGGTTCTTTTCTGGGTCCAAGTACACAGGCCCTTACCTACTTTTCTTTAATAAAGGTAAACAAATGAACAAGGATTATAGCCCACCATTGTTTATTGGAAAATCTTAAGATATTTTATTTAGTGTTAATTTCTCATCACATCTACAATATGGTGAAGTGTTATTGAAACCCATAACCTTTAATCTCTGATAAGAGTTCTGTCTCTAAATATGTTTCTGAAAGAGTGATAATTTCCAAACTTAGGTCTTCCTGTAATAATAATATACTTATATAATATTAAATTATGTTATCCAATGATGGATTTATATTTAGATTTAATTTTACAAATTGAGTTAACTTCTGAAAATCTTTGTTTCCAACATTACTTCTTTACTCTAGGAAAAGTTTCATTGTTTTAGCTTGGCTAGTCAGTAGCCTTGGGAAGATCGTAATGAAAGAATTGAGGAATTAGAAGAAATTGATATTTTTCTACTGTGCTTAAGGTTCAGGAAACAAGATTCTTTCATTTTTTTCTAAAGTGGTTTATCCCAGCTAGCATCATTTTACTGATATGAGACAGTCAATAATTAATTGTGGAAGTAAATATTTATAATGAAAATTCAAAAATGATATTTTAGCATTCCATTGATTTTAAATTAATGTTTGTCTTTGGTTTTAGGGTGGATCTGTTTTGTTAGTAACAGGTCCTCCCGGATGTGGAAAGACAACAACTATAAAAATACTATCAAAGGAACATGGTATCCAAGTACAAGAGTGGATTAATCCAGTTTTATCAGACTTTCGAAAAGATGATTTCAAGGAGATGTTTAATCCTGGTAAGATTTTCTATGAAGGTAATGAAAATAGTGGGCAAAACCTCTTCTTAATTGAACTCTGAAATGAGCAACCCATCTAAGTACTAAAGATTCCTAAGATCCTGTTTGATATATGTTTTTAAAAGGAAGGTATAGGGAGTAGATGTGGCTCAAGCCGTTGAGCACCTGCTTCCCACATGGGAGGTCCCAGGTTCAGTCCCCGGTGCCTCTGAAAAACAAAAACAACAAGCAAACACGATAAAACCAACTCAGGGGAGCCGATGTGGCTCAGTTGGTTGAGCACTGGCTTCCCACTTAAGAGGTCCTAGGTTCAGTCCCCGACTGGGTACCTAAAACAAACAAACAAACACACACACACACTCACTCCCACTTAAGAGGTCCTAGGTTCAATCCCCGACTGGGTACCTAAAACAAACACACACACACACACACATACACACACACTACCACTCCTATACTAGATTGGCATCTGCCGACTACCACTGTGTTGCACAGTTAGAATAGCAATCAGGTGAAGCCAAATAAGTGCATTTTCTCCTATATGTCTTCCTTTCAAAAAGGGGTAATTTTAAATGGGGAAGAAAGGATAGGGTACGTACAGTAGAGGACAAAGATGGAAATTTATTTTTTCCCCCCTCCCCCCGACGGTTCTCTCATCTGTCTGCTCATTGTTTGCTTGCCTTCTCCAGGAGGCACCAGGAACCAAACCCAGGACCTCCCACATGGGAGGCGAGTGCCCAACAGCCTGGCCACATCCGCTCCACGCGGGCTGCAGCGTCTTTTGGCTTGTGGCATCTGCTCATCTTCATTAGGGGGCACTGAAATCCGAACCTGGGACCTCCCATGTGGTAGGCAGGCACTCAACTGGTTGAGCCACATCTGCTTCCCAAGGATGGAAATTTTTGGAGCATTATGTTTTTAACTTTTTTGCTAGATAACAAGTGAATCTGTTTGCAGTATTTATGTACTTTTTTTCTAGGCTATAGAATGGGTGATTAGGCACTGTAAATAATATCTTTTTGTTTGTTTAAATGTAAATCAAGCATTAAGATCAGTTCAAGGAACTTGCCTCCAAGCAAGATAGCTTAGATCAGTAGATACCTTTCAGGATCAAGTTAAAACAAAGCATAAGGCAAAGACCATCATTGCAATTTGGAAGGAAGCCTTAAGACAAATATCCAAAAGTAATAGAACTAATTTATTACATTATAACTTTACAAGTATGCTTATATACTCCTGCACTGTCATTTTTAAATATGTATTTTTTAATTAGAGAAGTAGTGAGCTTAGAAAACAATCGTGAGTAATGTGCAGAATTCCTATACATCACCTCTCCACCAACACCTTGCATTGTTGTGGAACATTTGTTACAGATTATGAAGGAACATTGTCAAAATATTACTACTAACTATGGACCATAGCTTATATTTGGTATATATATTTTTCTGTATACCGCCCTATTATTAACACCATGTATTGGTATTGTACATTTGTTATAATTCGTGAGAGAACACTCTCATGTTTGTACTGTTAGCCACAGTCCATCATCCTCCACAAGGTTCACTGTGTTGTACAGCCCCATGCCTTGTACAGTCCATCCAAATTTTACACTCAGTGGCTCTTAGTTTTATCACCTGCACTAGCATTTTTAGCTTTTATAGATTTATACACACACACACACACACACACACACACACACACACAATAGTTGGCTGGACTCTAGGGGTAGCCAAATCTCCAACGCCACTTTTACGTAAAAGGGGCTCTGTAAAAGGACAATGTTATCTAATGAGTATCCCTCAAAATCTTTTCTCTGGGTTCTTCTTTTTATACTATCTTTGGTGTATATACTCTTATGCTATAGTATCCTATGCTCCTGGGATTTTTACTGCTTTCTAAACACTAACATTACTTTTGACAGTCTAGCAAGTCTTCATTTAAGCAGACTGTTATATAAAACATGTCTTCAGAGAACTTCCTTTATTTCCAAGTTCACTAATCAGCCATTTTGCTTCTTTTTTCTTTTTGTTTCTTATTTTAATCATTTTCTTTCTGTTGTTAAATCTTTATTATTGAAGATAATTCACTTATAATCACACACCCATTTGGAAGTCTTCATTATGTGGCCAAATTCATAGATATTTTTACCAGTTATGTGCACATTATACTGACAGCTGTGTTTTAAGGTCATTTATCATATTACATTCATTGGTATAGAAAAATTACTCTTATCTATGGTGATTCTTGTCTTTTGAAATGAATATCTTATTTTAAATTTGAACAGTTTTCCCTAATTAGAAATAGTCTACCTACAGTATTGTGAGCTCCATCATGTACATGTAAATGTGTATATATATGTGTATTTATAAATATTTGTATGTATAAAGTTGATGTATATATAACTTGAAAATAAAGGTATTAAATGTGTTTCATTTTAGAATCAAGCTTCCATATATTTCCCTATCAGTCTCAGATGGCAGTATTTAAAGAGTTTCTACTAAGAGCAACAAAGTATAACAAATTACAAATGCTTGGAGATGATCTGAGAACTGATAAGAAGATAATTCTGGTTGAAGTAAGGACAACTATTGAAATCCTCCAATGGCTATTGAGTAAAGAAATGAGAGAGATATTTTGTGTGATAATAGTATTAACTCTTTCCATAGTATTAATAGTGGTAAAATGGGGAAACGGCTGTAGCTCAATTGGTAGGGCTCCGGTTTACCACATGGGAGGCCCCAGGTTTGGTTCCCGGGGCCGCCTCGAGCAGGCAGACCACCTTGAAAAGGCAAGCCGCTGTGGGCATGGCAGGCCACTGCGGGCAGGGCAAGCTGCTGCGCACAGGCAGGCTGCCACAGCGGGGGGAGACAAGCAGACCCAGAAGAATGCAAAAATGAACACAGCAAGAACAAGCAGAAAGGGGGGATATATAATAAATGAAAAATAAATCTTAAAAAAAAAATAGTGGTAAAATGTAATATAAAGTCTTTGTAGATGGCAGGAACCTAAAGTCTTTTTCAATAAACTGGAATAGAGAAGCTTAAAAAGAAAATATGATCTGAAAATTGGGGTTCCCATTGATACATATTGGTTAGAAGATAAGCTATTTCACTTTCTCTTATTTCCATGAAAGTTCCTGTTAAAATACATTGGAAAGATAAACTCTCTTTTTCTTTCTGTACAAATATAAATCTGAATATAAATTGACATGAGAATAATATAGAGCTAATATTTGTCCTGTGTTTTCAATAGGATTTACCTAACCAGTTTTATCGAGATACTCATGCCTTGCATGAAGTTCTAAGGTGAGATTCACCAATGTTTTCTAAGACTCCAAATTAAATGCCAAGTGGCTTAAGTTTCAACATTGTTATATTTTATTATTTTAGGAAGTATGTACAGATTGGTCGATGTCCTCTTATATTTATAATCTCTGACAGTCTCAGTGGGGATACTAATCAAAGGTTACTGTTTCCTAAAGAAATTCAAGAAGAGTGTTCTATATCAAATATTAGGTAAGTAATTTCTGTTTCATGTGTTTGCATACAGGCTATGTTTTAAAATTAATCACTTAATTACCATTTTTCTTTGTCAAACTGACAGTTTCAACCCTGTGGCACCAACAATTATGATGAAATTTCTTAATCGAATAGTGGCAATAGAAGCTAATAAGGTAAGGCTCTTAAGAACTGGTTAATTTGAATCATGTAGAAAGCTCAACTTAAATGGTTTTATGTAAACTTGAGGAATTGGAGACATGCTGTGTTTTTGTGTTTTAGAATTTTAAAAAATTATGATATGCATGAGGCATGGCAATTTTTTAAATGTAGAAAATATTAAAATCTTTTATCTTTTTTCAATTTAGCTTTCTCTTTCACATTAAGGTAAATTTTCCCTTTGCTTGACTTGCTTTTCTAAATTGGGCCTATCATTAAATAACTGTTTCCTGGTATCTAGTTATCTTAGTCATCAGCAGTCCAACTCTACACTTGTCCTATTGGCACTTTTAGTACTTCATTTTTCCTATGTTTCAAATAAAGATATGATAAAATAAAGTGATCAAACTTCTACTTCCAGCAGCATAGATTTAGGGGGACCTAATGCTATAAATCAACTAGAGCTTGCATGGAACATTCTTGTTTTACTGCTGGGATCACAAGAAGTGAGAAAAATCTCAAAGGGACAGATTATTTTGAAGATTAAACAGGAAAATGTATGTAAAATATTTAATTTAATGTAACAGTTATTAGTAGTAAAAAAAATTATAAAAAATCCAAGTCCAAGAAGAGAAGGAGCAGTTTCTAGGATGGACTATTACAGCATTAACAGTAATGTTTTGAAGAATATTTAATGACATGCAAAAATACAATTTAAAGTACATTTAAAGTAACAAGATGCAAAATTAAATAATAATACCAATAATAGAAATGATGTATTCAGCCCTTAATATGTATCAGGTACAAGATTGGTATATTCTCTCCATTTTAAAGGTAAGGAAACAGAACTGTGGGGAAGAAATAATTTGTACAATATCCCAAAACCACTAAGCATCACTTGGGATTGAAGTTTTGTTCTGACTCCAGTCCACTGTGCTAAAGCAAAAAAATTGTCACTCATGTACAGAATCCTACACATATAAGAAAAAAGTGCATAAAACTGCTAAGTCTGATTAGTTCTGGATGGTAGGATTACTTGTGATTTTTCTATTGTCTTTTTTTTTTTCTTTCTACATTCTCTCATGTCTTTCAGCATTCCAAACCAGCTAAACAGGAAGTGTGTTTTTTCTCCCCAGTGGGGTAAAGTACTTTGAAATAATAAATTAACATTATAATATAAGTATAAATTATAGTTTTAAAATACTTTATTTATTGAACAAACATTCAAGAAACAATAAATGAAGAAAATAATCAACCGTCATATTACCTTATCACATTAATTCAAGAGTTCTATTATTTTAATTCTTATGTAATTAAACTACAAATTGCTTTTACTTTAAAAACTTGTATTAGAATCTACAAGTAAAAACAGATACCATAGCTTCTTTGTTATATATTTAACGTGCTATACCTTAAATAATTGATTTGGAAGAATGTTAGTATACTTTTGTGGGGTTTTTTACATGTAGGTTTCTTTCTTTTTTTTTTTTTTTTTGTCTTTTTGTTGGTTTTTCTTTTTTTTTTTTCTTCGCAAGATGAATTTACTTTAAATATCATAATTGATATATCACAGGAGCAATACTAAGCAAGGCTTTCAAGCCCTCAAGACCTTTGTAAGATCGGATATGGCCTTGGGCCCTCCAAGCATGATAATGTTAGTATAGGAAGATCTAAAGAATAGCTTAATTTCTGATATACTGTAGCTTTGCTAATTATGTTAAGGAAGAGTGTTAACATCTCAAGTGAATTAATAAGAAAGTGTTGAATAGCTTAAGTGGTTCTTTTTTAAGTTTAAATAGATGTTTCTTTGTATTAATAAAAAAAATCCTAGTCTTTTCTGATATCATTAATTATATAAAGTATGGAGGGAACTGCTGATCACACATTTCAGCCATATTTACATGTTCTTAGTAATTAACATCTATGACATTTTCTTCACCTACCAATGATCATGATTTCAAATTGCATTTTCTTTTGTCAAGTAATCCATATCTAAAATTTTTCAAAAACTGATTACAAAAATAAACACTCCTCAAAACTGTTTTTTAAATACATATATTCACAGGAAAAAAGCAGTTAATCTGGAATAGAAATTCACAGATAAAAGCAAGGGAAAATTGTGAAAGACTAACAATGAAGGGAGACTTGCTGTCTAGATATAAGAACATACAGTAAAGCCAGAGATTATAACAGCATGGTATTGGCACAGTGACAGACACGTAGAATGAAATAAGTAGAGAGCACAGAAATAGATTAGCATGCATAAGTGGGAATTTTCCATATGATGGAGGTGGCATTTTATATCACTGGGGGAAGAGTAGATTATCATAGTTAGTAAGTGATATTTGGACAATTGGATATCTATGTGGAAAAGCATAAGATTGCATCCTTGCTTCATCGTATGCGGAAAATAATTTCCAGGAGGATTAAAGGTTTAAATACAAAATCAAAATGAAAAGAGGTGTAAAAATAATACTGAGTTTGGTATAGGGAAAGTCTTCCTAAACAAGAAACAAAATTTGAAGGGCCTAAGAGAGCAGTTGATGGGTTTATTTAAAAAAAAAAACAAAAAACTTAGGAATGTCAGAAGACGCTTTAAGACAAAGTTAAACCGAGAGAGTCTGCAACTTCAAGCAAGAGAGTCCCATCCATCAGCCATATGGGATCAGAGTCCCCTTTGAATTAGAGTTGGAGTGGGCATCACCATCCCAGAATCCTCAGGACTGGGGAATAAAATATGGACTAGTGTAGACTTACTGATATTCTACTGTAGACTTATTGTGATTCTATCAATGGAAGAAATTATATCATGTATGTGGAAACAGTAGCCACTGGAGGTGCTGAATGAAGTCAAGGAGAGGGAAAAAGAGGTGTAATATGGGGCATTTTCAGGACTTGGAATTGACCTGGATATCATTGCGGTGACAGATAACAGGCCATTATATGTCCTGCCATAGCCTACAAAATTGAGTGGGAGAGAGTGTAAACTACCATGTAAACTATAGTCCATGTTTAGTGGCAGTGCTCCGAAATGTGTTCAACAATTGCAGTGACTGTACCACACTAATGAAAGAAGTTGTTAATGTGGGGAAAAGTGGGAGGTGTGGGGAGTGGGGTATATGGGAGTCCCATATATATCTTTATGTAACATTTTATGTAGTCTAAGTATCTTTTAAAAATAAATTAAAAATATATTTAAAAAAAAGACAAAGTTAAAAGAAGC
>PVKH010012015.1:0-17485 GCA_004027955.1 Chaetophractus vellerosus | reverse complement strand
ACGGCGGCTCCGGCCCGCCCATGGCGGCTTGCCATTCTCAAGGCGGTCTGCCCGCTAGGAGAGGTCCCCGGGAACCGAACCCAGGGCCTCCCATGTGGTTTCCCAGCGAGCTCTTTATCCACTGAGCTATCTAGCCGGGCCCAAAGATTGTCTTTTAAAAATGAGGGCAAGTTTAAATTATTCACAGATAAACAGAGACTGAGAGAGTTCGTAACCAGGATACCTGCTTTGCAGGAAATACTAAAGGGTGTGCTACAGCCTGAAAAGAAAAGAGAGGAGAGAGAGGCTTGGAAGAGAGTCTAGAAATGAAGACTATATCAATAAAAGTAACTGAAAGTGCCAAAAGAGTGGTGAAAATAAAATATGACAGATAAAACACAAATATTTGGGGATAAACTTAACCAAAGATGTAAAGCACTTGTGTTCAGAAAACTACAACTCATTGTTAAAAGAAATTTTAAAAAGACCTAAATAATTGGAAGAATATTCCATGCTCACGGATTGGGAGACTAAATATCATTACAATGTCAATTCTACTCAAATTGATACACAGATTCAATGCAACCCTGATAAAAATCCCACCAGCATTTTTTTTAAAAATGGAAACCATGATTATCAAATTTATTTGGAAGGGTAAGGGGTCCTGAGTAGCCAGAAACATCTTAAAAAGAAAAAGTAAAGTTGGAGGACTCTCATTTCTGGACTTTAAGTCATATTATGTAGCTAAAGTGGTAAAATAAGTATGGTACTAGCATACAGACAGACACATAGACCAATGGAACCGAATTGATGGTTTGGAAACAGACCTTCACATCTATGGTCAAGTGAATTTTTACAAGTCTGTCAAACCCATCCAGCTCGGGCAGAACAGTCCATTCAAAAATTGTTGCTAAGAAAACTGGATGTCCATGGCAAAAGAAGGAAAGAAGACCCCTATCTCACATCTTATACAAAAATTAACTCAAAATGAATAAAAAATCAAATTTATAAGCAAGAAACATAAAGATTCTAGAAGAAAATGTAGGAAAATACTTTCAAGACCTGGTGGTAGGTGGTGGATTCTTAAAGGAGATTAGAGGAGAACTGTGATGGACTACTGATATTTAATGCATGTAGAAGTTTTAATTAGCTTAACTGTAAAAGTGTGGAAATGTACAGAGTTGATGGTAACATTATAGTGAGTAACAGCTGGTTTATAAATGGAGATGTGACTGAAAATGGTAGTCTAGGGATGTAAATGCCAATTGACTGAAAGCTAGTCTAGGGACTGAATAACACAGTAAACCCAGAGGTGAATTAGAATTGTTGTTGATGGTACAGATGTAAGACTGTCCTTTGTGATGTCAGATGCAGGTGTACATCACTATTGCAGGGTGTTGGGAATGTGGGGACGCATGGGAAAAATACAACTGCAGTGACCTATGGACTGTGGTTAACAGTAATAATGTAATATTTTTGCATCTATGCCAAAGATGTACTTTGTTGATAATTGGGGAGTATGGAAAGTGTGTGCCAAGTGTACCCTTTGGACCTGATAATAATTGGATGCTATTATCTCATAATCTGTAACAAATGTTCCACCACAGTGTGGGGTGTTGATAGAGGAGTGTTGTTTGGAGATTTTGCACTTATGCATGATTGTTTTGTTAAGCTTACAACTTCTGTCATAAAAATATACTTAAAAAATAATAATAGGGTGGGTTTGGGGGGGAATACACCAAATATAAAATAAGGACTATAATTAGTAGTTAGATTTTGACAATATTCTTTCATAATTTGTAACAAATGTCTCATGACAATGCAAGGTTTTTGTGGAGTTTTGATGTATGGGACCCCTGTATGATGTTATGAATGTTTGCTTTGTAAGTACACAACTTTTACTATACACTTATTGTTTATGTATGTTCATGTATAAATGATATAAAAATAATAATAGGGTGGGTTGGGGGAAAATACTTTGGTTAGTAGTAATATTTTGAGGATGCTCTTTAATCATTAGTTAAAAATGTTTAACAGCAATGCAAAGTATTGGTGTTAGGGTGAGGTATGTGAGCACTGTATGATGTTATGTATGTTTGTTTTGTAAGTTCATAACTATTGCTATACACTTATTGTTTACGTATGTTCATGTATGAGTGAGATACTTCAGTAAATTTTTAAAAATATTATACTTTGCACACCAGTGGGTTTATACCAGGTATGCAAGGGTGGTTCAACACAAGAAAATCGATGTGTAATACACTATATTAATAAACTGAAGAAGAAAAATCACATGATTCTGTCAATAGATGCAGAGAAGTTATTTGGCAAAATACAACATCCTTTCTTGATGAAAACACTCCAAAAGATAGGAATAAAATGAAACTCTTAATATGATGAAGAGCATATATGAAAAACCCACAGCTAACATTGTACTCAGTGGTGAAAGACTGAAAGCTTTCCTGCTGAGATTAGAAACAAGACAAGGATTGCCATTCTCCCTACTGTTATTCAATATAGTGCTAGAATTTCTAGCTAGAGAAATAAGGTAAGAAAAAGAAATAAAATGTACCTAAATAGAAAAGGAAGTAAAACTTTCACAATTCATTGATGATATGATCCTAAACTTAGAAAAACCCATAAAATCCACAGCAAAACTACTGGAACAAATAAACAATTTCAGCAAAGTGGCAGGATACAAGATTAATATGCAAAAATCAATAGTGTTTCTATATACTATTAATGAGAATCTGAAGAGGAAGTCTGGAAAAACTCCATTTACACTAGTGATTAAAAGAATCAAATATTTAGGAATAAACTTAAACAAAGACTTAAAGGACCCATATTCAGAAAACTATAAAATACCGCTTAAAGAAACCAAAAATCTAAATAAATGGAAGGATATTCCACATTCATGAGGTAATGGCACAAAGATAGATATATTGACCAACAGAATCAGATTCAGAACTCAGTGATAGACCTTCACACCTATGGTAAATTGATTTTAGACAAAGCTTTCAAGTCCACTCAATTGGGAAAGAATACATTCTTCAATAAATGGTGCTAGGAGAACTGGAAATCCATATCCAAAAGAAGGAAAGAGGGCCCCCTCTTGCATGATATAAAGAAATTAACTCAAAATGGATCAAAGACCTAAATATAAAACTGCTAGAAGAAAATGTAGGGAAACATCTTTAAGATCTTGTGTTTGGCAATGGTTTCTTAGACTTTATACCCAGAGCACAAGCAAGGGAAGAAAAAATAGATTAATGGGATCTCCTCAAAATTAAAGTGTTTCAAGCCTCAAAGGACTTTGTCACAAAAGTGAGAAGACAACCTACTCAATGGGACAATATATTTGGCTATCACATATCTAATAATGGTTTAATATCCAGGATAAATAATGAAGTGGGCAAACGACTTGCATAGACATCTTTCCAAATAGGATATGCAAATGACCAAAAAGCACATGTAACAATGCTCAACATCACTATCTATTTGGGAAATGAAAATCAAAAGCACAATGAGATATTATTTCACACCCACTAGAATGGCTACTATTTTTTAAAAAAGAAAATTACATGTCTCTGAGAGGATGTGGAGAAATAGGAAAACTCATTCATGGCTGGTGGGAATGTAAAATGGTGCAACCACTGTGGAAGACAATTTGGTGATTCCTCAGAAAGATAGATATAGAATTATCATATGACCTGGCAACCCCACTAATAATTATATACCCATAAGAAATGTAAGCAGGGACTCAAAGAGATATTTGTACATTGATGTTCATAGCAAAATTATTCACAATTGCCAAAAGATGGAAGCAACTCAACTGTCCATCAACTGATAAATGGATATGCAAAAGGTTGTATTTATGTATAATGGAATATTATTTGGTTTTAAAGGGAATGAAGTCCAGATGCATGCTAAAACATGGATAAACCCTGTTGTGGACAATGGCCTAGGGTTAATAGTACAAGTATAAGAATGTTCTTTCATGGATTATAAAAAATGTATGCTATAATACAAGATGTTAATAATATTGCAATGTAGCTACCACGAGTTCCTTTTTTTTTTTATTTTGAGGTACCAGAACCAGGGATTGAACCCTGGGTCTCATATGAGGGAGGCTGGCGCTCAACCATTTGGGAATTATCCTGAGTGACATTGCAATGACAGATATAGGCCATTTTATATCATCATATAACATGCAGAACTGTGAGGGAGAGAGTGTGGTCTACAATGTGAGCTATGGTCCATGCTTAGTGGCAAAGTCCCAAAACATGTGTATCTATTGCGGGTGATGTGCCACAGTATTGAAGGATATTTATGTGGGAGGTTGTGGGAGGTGTCGGGGGGGGGCATATGGGTATCCCTATAATTTTTGTGTAACATTTATGTGATCTAAGTATCTTTTAAAAAAATAAAAAATATTAACTTTAAAAATAAATTAATTAATTAACTAATTAATCAGGATGGCTCTGATAGTCCATTGCATGAATTAGCAATAGAGATACACAAAATATCACCATTGGATACTGCTACTCAAATGCTTCTAAGAGGCAAGGCTCTGGGTGACAGTGTATTTGATACCTTAGCAGAGTTTTGTGGAGTTAAAAAGTATAATGATGTTGAACGTTTGTTCCTAAATACATCAGACTTTGGAATGTAAGCTTCAAATTCACAGCTCAGACACTGCATGAAGGAAATGAAAATTTCTATGTGTGCGCTGAAAGAAACTCTTATTTCTTGTAGCCACATACTTGAAATTTTAAAAAACCAAACCCAGAATCTCATGTGTAAATGGCTGAATTACAACAAAATTCCCAACTATATTAGTATGCCAAAGGGGTGGTAATGCAACATACCAGAAATCTGTTGGCTTTTACAAAGGGTATTTATTTGGGGTAAAAGCTTATGGTCCCAAGGCCATGGAAAGTCCAACTCAAGGTAACATAAGTGGTACTTTCTCACCAACGTCAGCTGCCACATGTTAAAGCAAGAGGGCGGGCAAGCTCTGCCTGGTCTCTCAGGGCTTCCTATATCAGTGTCTAGCGTAGGTCTTGTTTCTTTCCAGGCCTTCTAAGCTGTTCTGTTCTCTTCTACTGCAAACCATCAAGTAATGGCTCATCTCTCCCCATGGGCCCAGGATCCAACATGACAGAGCTCTCTCTCTTCTGTGAGTCTTCTTGAGTGAGTGTCCATTTATATCAGTCCACCAAGGGTGCATGGACTCAACCTGAGTCACACCCTACTGACATGGTTGAATCAAAAGATCTAAATTGATTTTATCAAGTGAAATTAAAACTTTTGAATTTAATCACACCCAGTGGAACAGATTAGTTTACAAACATAATCTTTCTCTTTGGGGGATTAATAAATAATCTCAAACAGCCACACTCCACCCTCTGAATCCCAAAAGGACATTACAATATTCCAAAATAACCTTAAATACTTTCACTTAGCAACTCTAAGTACAAAATCCCATCACAGTTAAAGACATATAGTTTGTCTTGGGGCAAAGTCCCCTCTGGCTATAGAACTGTGAAACTTACAAAACAAGTTATCTGCTTCTAATATACAGAGGGACAGGTATAGGATAAACATTTGCTTTACCATAAGGAGAATCTGGGAGGGAAACATGGGTCACAAGTCCCCAACATTTCTGAAAACCTGCATGGTATACTCCATGAGATTTCAAAGTCTTAGAGTCCCCTCCAAGATGACGGCCTCTTCTCCTTGGGGCCTAATGGGTGCCCACCCTTTCCACAGGCTTGCCCAATGACCATTTTTTTTGTTTCCACCCTCATCAAGCATCTGGGTGGTGACCAGACTCCAGACTTCACCCTCCAAGAACATTGTCATGATGGCCACACTTTCCCCAATCTCTGGGGTACAGTCTCAATCCGCTAGTACAGTGAGGTGGAGGCAATATCTCCCTAATCTCTGGAATACAGGCCTGACCTCCTCCAAACAGTGATGTGATACCCTGGCCCTCACTATTCAATGGGGGACAGGTCCACCCCTCTCAGAGCACTGGGGTGGTGACCTCACTCTCCCCAACCCAAGGGAGATAGGCCTACCCCTCTGAGAGCCCTGGGGTGGTGATCTCAGTCTCTCCAAATATAGAGGAATGTGCTCCACCCTCTCTGTAGCCTGGGGTGGCAAAAACTATCCCTGAACAGCGGGCTGGACCATCCACCCACTTCAAATACCAGGGCAAAGTCACCCTTTCCATACACATGGGCATGGTCCCTCTCTTTGCCCAAGGAGATGTCTTAATTCCAGACCTCATCTTCCATGATTTTCCTCTTAAAGCCATGTCTCCCCTCCATGTCTCTTTTAGTCTAGGCTGACATTGGTTTTGATCATACACATCTCACAAAAAGCTTGTTGGTTTAACATGCAGGAAGCAGGAAGCAGGGCTCCAAGTTATCAGACATAAGACTTTCCACAAGTCTTTCCAAGATAACTGCATTTTCAATCCTGCCTTACAAGTTCCAAGTTTAGTTAATTCCTCAAATGGTGCACTAACATCTGGTGGTTTGATTTCAAGAGGCTTGGAATTTCCAGAATCAGTCTCTGGTTTCTCTGTGCCCAACAATTCAATTCTCAGCTTATCTCTTTCATCTAGTATTTTGCTATAAGCTGCAAGGAGAAGCCAAGCCACATTCTCCAAGGGTATTTTGGAAAGCTCTTCAGCTAAATGTCCAGGCTCACCATTTTCAGATTCCACTTTCTATATAGCATCAGGAGTCGATCTTGCTAAGTTCTCTCCAACCTTAAAACACAGTTTACCTTTCCTCTAGTTTGCAATAATAGTGTCATCATTTCCTTCTAAGGCCTTATCAAAAATAACTATAGTCTCCATATTTCTAGCAACAGTCTCTTCAAAGCAATCTAGGCCTTTTCTATCAAGCATCTCACAATTCCTCCAAAAAATGTCGCTTATCCATTTATAAAACCATTCCAGCATTTTTGGTAATTGCTTCAAATTGTATCCCAATCTTGGTACTAAATTCTGCATTAGTCTGCCAAAGGGGTGCTGATGCAATGTACCAAAATCTGTCGGCTTTCATAAAAAGTATTTATTTGGGGTAAAAGCTTACAGTCCTAAGGCCAAGGAAAGTGCAACTCAAGGTACCATAAGAAGTACTTTCTCACCAGAGTCAGCTGCCACATGTTGAAGCAAGATGGCGGGCAATCTCTGCCTGGTCTCTCAGGGCTTCCTACATCAGTCTCTGGCATATGGCTTGTTTCTTTCCAGGTTCTTCTAAGCTTCTCAGCTGCTCTGTTCTCTTCTGCTGCAAACTATTAAGGGAATGGCTCATCTCTCCCAGGGGCCCCTGGATCAAACATGACAGAGTTCTCTCTTTTCTGTGTGTCTTCTTGGAATTAAAAGCACTAAATTGATTTTATCAAGTAAACTTAAAACCTTTGAATTTAATGCAATCAAAGGCTATCACACCCAGAGGAACAGATTAGTTTACAGTCAATCTTTCTCTTTTTGGGATTCATAAATAATATCAAACTGTCACACCAACTTTGTAGGGTTTCTGCTGTTAAAACTGAAGGTATTGATTGCAAAGTATTGGGATTCTGAAAATTGGAATGGGAACATATAGGTTGATGATGACAGTGGCAGAAATATTCAAAACCTAGGTTTTGCTGAGTCTTCTTTGCCAGATAAACATGTAAAGGTGTGTCCTGAAGAAACAGCTACCCCACCTTTAGTCTGTCCTGAGGAACCAGCTATCTAGCCTCTACCTGAAGAGATTAACTCTTATTTTTTGATAAAACTTTAACTGCCTCACTTGATGAGAGAGTCCTTATACCTCTGTCTGAAGATATTAATCTGGTTTCCTCAGATAAAATTGCAATGAAATGATCTGAGGCAGTTACTTGTAAGACACTGCCAATTTTTCTCATGAACCACCCCTACCACCCTTTTCTTCCAGACCTATAATTAGACTGAAGTTCCAACAGGCTCGCAAAAGTTAAGGTGCAAATTGTGATCCATGAGGAGGTAGGCTATTCTCCAAAAGAAATGCATGGTGTTATTTTTCCAATTTATATGGACAGAAATCAGGGTAATATGTGTGGGAATGATTATTAAGGGTGCAGGATATTGGTGGAAGCAACATAAAGTTGTATCAGGCTTAATTTATTGGTATGGGCCCACTAAGCCATGATTCCAGAGTCAATGCTGTAGCTTGAAGAGTTAGAAAAGGCTTGAAACAGTTTGATCTTGTTTATGAATTCCAAAAATAGATATTGGATTATGTTTGTGAACTGGTCTGTTCTTCTGAGCATATTAGATTGGATTCAGAGGTTTCACTTTTACTTGATTAAATAATGATTAAGGCTTTGAGTGGGCCACATCAGTAGGATATTGAGTCCCCACCCCCTTAGTAGGTGGGGACTCACAGAGAAAACAGCATGGTAGAAGAGAATGTTAGAGCTTTAATGCCGGAGCCCCAGGAAGTAAATATACAGTGAGGAAAGAGAAAAGGCTCCATTAGACATGGCAGAGGCCCCCGGAAGAGAGACGAGCCATTCACCTGATAGTTTACAATTGGCCTTGTGGAAAAACAGAGCAGTTGAGCCCAGAGAGAAATGAGTCCAAGGAGAGAGATGAGATTTATCCCAGCCTACATCTGATATTGGAAGAAGCTGGGACCACAGAGCCTTAAAGGGAAGAGGAAGCCTGAACCCTTGCAGATGTTGGCAGCCATCTTGCTCCAACACGTGGCAACAGACTTTGGTGAGGGAACTAACTTATGTTTTATAGCCTGGTAACTATAGCTTCTATCCCAAATAAATATCCTTCTATAAAAGCCAACAAATTTCTGGAATTTTGTATCAGCACCCCTTTGGCTGACTAATACAGGGCTCTAGTAATTTATCTGGATAGTTGGCTGAAACATGCATCAAAGGTGGTCTATATGGCCTGAAGCTGACTTAACAGAAGACATATAAGAAATGCCCTAGTTTAAGATGAGAGGATCTAAAGGCTTAAAGAGATTGGACTGTTAGAGTGGATTTATCATAAAAATCCTGCTGCCCCAAACAAGGAATGTCCAGAATACACATCTTTCACCAAAACTGTGAGAAATAATTTGTGATAGTAACTATATCATCCCCAAAGACCTCTGTGGCTGTTGCTCTTCTTTATAGGTCATGTATTATTGGGGGGACTACTGCTACTCTACTCAAACCCCTAAACACAATGGAGATAAAGAAGAATTTGCCTGGAATGCAAGACATTCTTTAGGGTATCTCTTAGTATTACCATTCCCTATGATTAAAATGAATGAACTGCAACAACCCAATCCAAGCAAGACTTTTAACGGCCCAGAAACTTCAGGAATAAAGGTTTGGGTCACCCCATAAGGTAAAGAAGCTGAGGTGCTTGCTGAGGGTAAAGGGAATATGAGGTGTATAGTAGAGCAAGGTAGTTATAAATATAAGCTACAACCAATTGACTACTTACAAAAATGGAGATTATAATGCACATGCATAATTCTTCCTTATTTTCTTATGGATATGTTTGTTTCTACACACATACACACAAACACACACAAAGAAAATACATTTGTTTTCTTCCTTTTATTAACCCTTATTATATAATATAAGTTATATTAACTTTATGTCATAGGTTTTAATTTAAAGGGTGTCATGTTTACGAGTGAATATTACCCAAGGGCTTCCACCCTCTTCTGGGGAAAGAGTTAGTGCATTTCCTATTATGTTGAATTATGCTAGGTGAAAACATGACTATTAATATTTTTATCTAGAGATTCAGTATGGTTTCAGGAAATACATATGGCTGCCAATTTGATGAATGGTGTGCAGTAATGGTTAAGTTCATTTGTCAACTTAGCTAGGTTATAGTGTCTAGTTGCTTGGTCAAGTAAGCACTGGCCTGATTGCAACTATGAGGATATGAATTTAAATCATTAGTAAGTTAATTACATCTATGGCTGATTACATCTACAATCAACAAAGGAGATTGCCTTCAGCAATAAGTGAAGTATCACCCAATCAGTTAAAAGCCTTAAATTGAGAACTGATGATTTCAGCAGTCAAAAGGATGAATTTCCATCTCTACTCTAGCTAGACAGTGTCTCCTGGGAATTTATGGAATTTGCAGCTTGCTACCTGCCCTACAGAGCTCAGGCTTGCCAAGGCCCTCAAATGAGTGAGCCAATTACTCTAATCTCATAATATTTACATTGCACACAAGCACCCATACATAAAATATATATATATGTCCACATGCGCACCCCCTACTTCACACACACAGATGCACAAGTGCCCCCTACATCACACACGCAGATGTGCCCCCTACATCACACACACACACAGATGTGTATGTGCCCCCCATGTAACACACACAAAGATGCATGTTTGCGCCCCCCACATTACACACATGTATGTCCGTGTGTGCATCACCATAAGGAACAAACATACATGCATGCACACCCCCCCACAGAACACAAACCTGCACCCACACACCCCACATAATGTACACACATATATGTAGACACCCCCCTACATAACACGTGCACCTCCCTACGTAACAAACACATGCATGCACACCTCCAATGTAATGCACGCACATGTATTCATGCATAAGTCACACACATGCATGCCCCCTACATAACGCACAACCAGTCACAAATGCCCCCTCACACACACATATGTAGTATGCATGTGTGCACCCCTACATAACACACATATGCGTGTGAGGCCCCCTACATAACACACATGTATGCATGTGTGCCTCCTGCTTAACATACATATATATGTGTGTGCACCCTCCTACATAACACACACTTATGCATGCATGTGTACCCCCTATGTAACACACACATATGCACGTGTGCACCCTTCATAACACACATGTGGATGTCTGTGTGCATCACCCTATGTAACACAAATACATGCACATGCCTCCTATGTAGTGCACACATGCACACATGTGCTCACATGCACACACTACATAACGCATATAAACACGTGTGCATGTGTGCCCCCTACATAAGGCACAACCACATTCACACCTCCATAATACACACATGCATGTGTGCACACACCCCTTTCATAAGACACATGTATGCATGCATGTGCGCCCGCCTCATGTAACACACTCACATGCATGTGCCACCTACGTAACACATTTTTGCGTATCACTTAACACATTTTTATGTTCACACCCCACCTAATGCACACACACATACACATTTGCACCCACCTACATAATACACACATGTGCATGTCCCCTACATAGTGCAGTGCACAACCCCCTACATAGTGGAGTACACACCTACGTAATGCACACATGCCCCTACATAACATACCCGTATCTGCTCAAATCACCCATCATGCATGCAAACTCCCAGACACGCATGCACACACCTGTACATGTAAAACACACATATACACATACACACATACATATATCCCATTGATTCTGTTTCCCTGGAGAACACTAATACAAAATCCCAAAATCCAATGTCCATTGTCTAGAAGACTTAATATTTTATGCTGGCCAGGAAACCCAAATTCTCAGCAGGATTTATTTTTATAAATTTACAATATGATCCTACAATTAATAAGGAATTTCATGTATCTCAGAATAACCATAGCAGTCTTTCAGGAGAAGAAAAGTCAGCAGACACACAATTTACAATTTAATAATTTGCTACAAGTCTACACTAAGAACATGTTATGGGAATGTGAGTAGACTTATGGGTTCATGGAATTGAATTGAGTCCAGAAATAAGCCTATACATTTATAATCTATTGATTTTTTAATAATACCATTCAATGGTGAAAGAATGGAAAAATAATTTCTAAAATCTTATTTCCAACCAATTATCAATGAAGTATGAGGGTAAAATAAAACCATTTCCAGACATGCATGTATTTCTGAGGCAATTACATCAACATATATTAAAATAAAAGTATTGTAAAGGAATAATACAGATCAAAGACCTGGTAGAGCCAACAAGAAACTCAGCAATAATTTCCCCAGTGTGTCAGTTGTACAGTAAGACAACAGTGCCACAGTCCAGATGGGAACAAATGTCTGGCTGGCCCTAGGGAGTCAGTGTCTGAGGTGGGGATTCACATTAGTGTTTCTAGTTTAATGAACAGGTTTTATAGACTTCAGAATATCATAAAAGTAGAATAAAATTGCAATAAAAATGTTCATTAAAATATTTTAAATATGTATATGAACTTCTTTTTTTAATAATATCAGAAAAGAAAAGGTATTGATTATGTCTGTGTAAGGTGAGAAATTTAGCACACTTTTACTTCTTCCCCCCATATTATCAAATTTCTATTGCACTCAACTGAGTTTATATCCATATTATTTCAAAATTACTTCTTTAATATGTGTTTTTCATTTTAAATATTGTGTTTAAGATGTATTGAGTTTTTAATTAATAAATCTTACATGGAATGTATTTTTCCAGCTATCATTGTTTGGCATCATTATTTTATTATATTTTCTTCCCTTTTATACATTTACTTTAATTTTCCAGTCAAATAAAATATTTTAACTTTTTTCTTCCCAGCAAGGATAGGGGCATCTCTAAAAATTTTTTGTGTTGCCATTCCTTGTGAATCATAGTTGGGGAGACATAAATGCCTAGGCCATAGTATTTGTGACAGTTTGAAGCTTTGTGAATCCCAGGAAACATGATGATCTTGAATTAACCCATTCTCATGGGTGTGGTCCCCTTGGATTTCATTCAATTCAGTCATGGGATCTTTTGATTAGACCACTTGATTAGATGGCTTTAGAGCCCTGATTGGACCACATCAGTGAGGTGTGACCCAGGTTTTGTCTCTGTCCTTTTGCTAGAGGCTTATGTAAGTGGAGAACTGAATGCAGAAACAGAGAGAAAGAGAGCTGCCATTTTTACCCTGCCATGTGAGAGTAGACTCCAGGATCTTCTACAGCTGCAGAAAGACATAGGACCCAGAGAGGATGAGAGGCTGGAGGCTGGAATAAGTGGAACACAGAGGCAAGGAAAGAGGCTCCAAAGAGGCTAGCCCCATAGAACAGCTTCAAAGCCAAAGAGAGGAGCCGTGCCATGTGCTTGATGGCCCACAGCTGAGCTCAGGGAGAAAGTGCGTGCGGAGGAGAAGGCAGAGAGAGATAAGCAGAGCCACCAATTTCCTTTGCCACATGGCAGAAGTCCAGGATCTGCCAACAACTCACCTTTGGTGAGAAAGCACCTCTGCAGATGCCTTGATTTGGATATTTTCATGGCCTCAGAACTGTCAGCTTTTACCCTACTAAATCCTTATTGAAAAAGTCAACCCCATTGCTGGTATTTTGCATAGGCAAGCTTAGCAAACAAACTCTATTCATCAAAATTTTGTATGGCAAGTTTCTACTTCTTTTACCCCAGATCTCCGTAAATTTAATTGACCTTCTGACATAATTTTATAGGTGGGTTTACATATGAATATGACTGAAAATAACTTTATTTTAATAGCATACAATTGCTAAGAGTCAGTTGAAAGATTCAAATCACAAGAATATACTAATATTTGTAATTCATCTTAAATGCTAATGTAACTAAAGCTTCTTTTTAAACCTAGATATTCACAGAAACCTTATAGGACACCTAATATTATTATATTACATAAATCGAATTATAACTGTAATAATTATATAATATTATTGTCCTTTTTATAAAGAACATTGACAGGCATAGAATAAAGGATTGCATAGTGAATAAATAAAGGAAGAACCAGGATTTAAAAGCATGTTCCACAGACCCCAAGTCCTTTCCATTTTGAGTTGTAGTGACTGTATTTCTTTTACTATGATAAAATAGTTTGTCCACATTGAATAAAATTTAATAAAGAATTTTTATTGGCTTTGTCACTGAAGTTCCACAGTTGAGCTTTCTACTTAACTATAACACTTCTCATGGGGCATAGTATAAGTTGATAAGGTAAGTAAATATATTTGGGGGTATATATATATATTGATAACAACCACTGGGGGGTTACTTTTAAAACTAATTTTACAATCCAGAGGTTATAGCCTATAGATAGTGTTCTGAATGTTCATGGATTTATAACTTCCATTAAAATGAAACAGGACATGCTTGTTTAAATGAAAAATGTATTAAATCTGAAACAGAGAAGATCAGAATAATCTCTGTTCAGGAGTGATACAAAACCATTTGCAAACCTCCATTTTTTTAGAAGAGAATACTGGCTTTTAACTCCAGATATTAAGTTAATATAATGTAAACTTATAAACATGGGTTAAATCTTGTCATTATAAGTAAGTGAATTAGAAAGTTGAGTACACATGGAAATCAATATCTCAGGGCATTATAGGAGAATGGAAATAAACAAAGTAAAATTGTAAAACTTAAAAAAACTGAATTATAAAAGATAAATATATAAAAAAGAACCCATGAATAGAGTGCATACATAACAGTTTTCACATTTTCCAAAATACTATATGGGTCATGGGTTCAAGAAAATTGTCAATGTTATTTTTGTTGTAAAATCCAAAGAGCAAATAAATCTTTCCTTTAAACCATCATTTTTTAAATGGTAATATAGATAATTGTTTTATTCATTCATTCTGCTAACATTTATTTATCAAGAGAGCATTTTTAGACTGTGTGGGATAAAACGAGTAAAGTTTCGTTGGTGTGTATTTTAGTAAGAGAAAAGTATTCATAAACAACCTTTCTATAAAGGTTAATACTGCTCTGTAAGATGTATTAAGTGTGTTGTGAATATGAAGAGACACGTGGCAACTCTTGTTGGTGTGATCAAACAAGGCATCATGAAAGAGGCAGACTTTGAGTAAAGAAAGATGATAGGACATCACCACTCAGTTCTGAGGGTGGGGAAGGCAGCAAAGAGATAAAGAATACTTTAAACAAAGGCCTTGAAGCATAAATATGGCCAAGGAATGAGAAAGAGATCAGTTTGAGTGCACAGCAGAGTGCTTGAAGGATTGTAATGAAGGGCTAAATTATAATGTTCCATCAAGGCCAGATTAAAAGAATGCTTGCATGCTAGATTGAGAAATTCCTTATAAATTTGGTAAGAAATTATGGATGACAAGTATACTTGATCAGAAATATAAGATGAGAACTCTATTTTATCCAAAATTGTTCTAAGCTGAAAAATATTTGAAGAACCAATTAAGGAGATTCGTCACATATTAACTAAATTATTCCTCACAACAGGATCTTGTGGTTTAGAGCTTTATGAAGCTCAGAAAAACATGTTCTTAAACGTAATCTATTCTTGTGGGTGTGAACCCATTTTAAGTAGCACTTTTTGATGAGGTTACTTCAGTTAAGATGTGGGCCACCTCAATCAGTATGGGTCTTAATCCTATTACTGGAGTCCTTTATTAGTGGGATGAAATTCAGACAGAGAGAAAGCCCTGGGGAGCAAGAAGCTGAAATTCAACAGAATTTGGAAGAGAAATGGAGAGGTCAGGAGAGGTTGCCATGTGCATTGCCATGTGACAAAGAAGCTGTATTAGTCAGCCAAAGGGGTGCTAATGCAAATTACCAATGATTGGTTGGTTTTTATAAAGGGTATTTATTTGGGGTAGAAGCTTACAGTTACCAGGCCACAAAGCATAAGTTTATTCCCTCACCAAAGTCCATTGCCACATGTTGGAGCAAGACAGCTGCTGACATTTGCCAGGCTTCAGGCTTCTTGGGTTCCTCTCTTCCCAGGGCTGCATTTCTGCTTTTCTCTCCGGGCTTAGATCTTCCGCTTCCTCCACAAGGTCAGCTGTAGACTACCAGGCGAACCGCTCACCTCTCTTCTCCTGGGGCGTCCTCTCCAACATGAGAACTGCTTCTCAAAAACACTGCTTCTCAAATCTGCTCCCTCTGTCCTATGCCTTGCCTTTTATATTCGATTGCCCCCACCCACCAAGAGGTGGGGCTCAACGCCCTATTAACGTGGCCTGGTCAATGCCCTAATCATAACATAATCATGCCCAGATTAACAGATCAGTTTATAAGCATGATTCAATATAGATTTTTGGAATTCATAATTGCAACAAACAGCTATGGAAGCCACAGACCAAGTATTGCCAGCAGCCAGCCCCAGAATGCCAGTCTTCGGGAAAAAGGCATTCCCTCGATAATGTCTTGATTTGGACTTTCTCTTAGCTTAAAAACTATGAGCTTCTGAAATTCCCATTGTTAAGCCAACCCACTGCATTGTATTTACTTGAGCAGCCAATGAAACTAAAACAGGTCTTAAAAGCATTTTTTTTCCACAAATTTATTATAGATTGTTACAGAAATACCAAAGGAGTAATCAAAATATAACAGCAGAGCTATCAATTCTACACAATGGACATCTAATGAGATATGACAACAAATTAGTTTAAATCATTTGGACATTTTTTTTGAAATATGGATTTGCAAGCATTACTCTTAATCATGAACACTCTGCCTTTAGGATGTAATTAATTGAAATTATAAAGCTGTTGTAATTAGCAAGACATTGAAAAATATCACTAATCAAATCCTCTCATGTTTTAATTTCATAATATATTGGCACAGTGTCATGTTTATCATTTAGTCTGCATGCAAAATTTTTAACTAATAGGAATATGCAACTAGAAATTTGGGGAAATTATTATTGCATAGTATATGAATATTTGCAGATTGGATTGGAACCCTCTTTAGGTGAGGAAAATGTTTTAATTTTCACATGTGAAAGTTGTTTACTTAGGAGTAGATGATATAATCTGTAGAAGTCCTTAGGCACATGTGGTGCAATACTTTCAGTATGTCAAACATGAAGGAATGAGTGAGGCAGGCACCATTGTCAATATCTCATTGTTAAAAGGATAACCATTGTAACGTATATTATGTGTTTCCATCTGGCATTTGGACCAATAAAGAGGGTCAGTGTCAATTTGTAAGATAAATATGTACAAAAATATTAAAATAAATAAATATTAAAATATATATTAATAAATGTTCTAATTTTTCCCACACCCCAAAGAATCTTCCTGATCACAACTTTGTAAATCAATAATCTACAATTATACCATTAGTCTGATATGAAATTTCTACTCAGTGGCAAACAAAGCAACAAAATAATGGCTTACTTCCAATTGTCTTTATAAAATAGTAATCAGTTAATTGCATTGAACTAATCCACTCTTTTTGATTTGGTGCTTTGTATTCAAGACATTATATGTCAGCTGACTGCTCTTCTATGTTTCCCTTTACTTGAGAATTTTACAATCTAGTTTACCTTTTAATTTTATTTGAGCTACTTAAGCATATTATATTTAAAATACCGCATAATTTTGGCTTCAATTTGTTTTTACCTACCTGGATTTGTGACCTTCCAATAGTATGTTTCACTAGCTCCATTCTTTCCTCCTACATGTACATCCAAAGCCTGACCTCTGATTTACTTTTTCTCTTTCTCTCTGGATCTGTTACTATCCTCTTTTTCATAA
>PVKH010012014.1:0-17484 GCA_004027955.1 Chaetophractus vellerosus | reverse complement strand
TATTTTATTACATATCTCCCCTTCCCCCCCGTTGCGGCGACGCGCCGAGACTTGGTCACTGCGCAGGCGCGGCTTTCCCTGCTTGTGGGCGGCTTCTGCTTCCATCACGGCCGGCTTTTCAGTTCGCGGGTGGCTGGCTGCGCTCGATTTGCAGGCGACCTGCCCTGCCCGTGGCGGCTTTTGCCTGTCCGTGGCAGCTCTTTGCCCTGCCCACGGCGGCTCCGGCCCGCCCATGGCAGCTTGCCATTCTCAAGGCGGTCTGCCCGCTAGGAGAGGTCCCTGGGAACCGAACCCAGGGCCTCCCATGTGGTTTCCCAGTGAGCTCTTTATCCACTGAGCTATCTAGCCGGGCCCCTCCTTACCTATATTTCTACCAAGTGCTCAAGTTATACTAGTGGGGATGGTCTGCAGATCATACTTTGGGTAGCAAGGAGCTAGAGAATAGTGAAGCAATGATGGACAGAGCATGGGTCCCAATATTCCTACAGAGAAAAGAATTTTCTCAGTGTCCTCGGTCAACATCTCATGATTGTTAAGTGAAAGAGAAATTAATTACACATATCTTTAAACCTCCATTTTTTTCATTCTCCTTTTATAGCTACTAGATTTCACTTTAATGAACACAAATGGCTTCTATTCTCAAATTCCCTCTTGGTCCAAGATGGCAGCTGAAACTCTAGTCATTATATCTACATTCTATATTGGTAGTAGGAGACAGAGAAGTCAAAAGGTATATCTTTCCATTTTTAAGGAACTTCCATGACATCCCACACAGTACTGCTGCTTACATTTTATTGGCCAGAATTTAGTCACATGCGCATACTTATTTGAAAGAGGCTGAGATATTTAATTTTTGAGTCTGGTCAATTTTTTTTTAATAAATGGGGCAAACATAAAATTTATTGTCCAACCAGGATAATTTTGAGATTAAAATGGGGTGCTATTAAGAATTATCCTGGAACAAGAGAGTTATCCCAGGTCTGCTTAGGCAAGCTGGGGTGTATGGACACTTTTGTTATAAAGCACAAAAGAAAGAATGTTAGAATAGGAAACTATTAGTTGCTCTCACACAGTGCTCCCCAAGAAATATGGAGAGAGGGAGTGATAGGAATGGATTTTGACATATAATTCACCCACCTTGATGTAGCTCTCTTTAAAATGCTGGCTTAACTCCTTGAGGGTTTTATTATAAATTTTATTTATAAAGTCCCTTTTAGAGTGATAAGATTCTTCTGAATAAGATCAAAGAACAAGCATACAGTAGGGCAGGCCATTAGAGAAATTATGTTTCTTATAATTGATAAATGTTATGGAAAGTTGGGGCTATTTCCAGGAAGTGCTACTTATCCATGGTTAGGTCACTTTACTGAAATGCTGCCAGAATGGCAAGTGTCAGAGTCTGATATATGATGGAGGCTGATGGTGTGCTACAAGCCCAGCCTGTGAGGTCATTTGAGTCCTTAAAGGAAATAGCCCTATGCTGACTGAGTCCAAATGACCAACTGTTCATGAGAGGGAGGATCCAGGGAGCAAATCAGTAAAACATACGCGTTTTCTAAATACCTAACAGACACCTTAGAACGGATATTTCTATTTATTATGTGGCACGACATTGTTCATAAGATGGATACCTTTTCTCTGTGTTCTGGAATAAGCTGATTTCAGGTCACTCCCCTAGCAACCCCTAATTCCCACAAAACAGGATGGGCCTGAGTGGAGTTGGATGTGGTGGTATATATATGATTACCATGTTCAGAAAATTTAGACAAGCATGTGGATTACATCATGCTGTAAGAAGGCTTTGACTCTGTGACTTGTGTGCCCTAACCTATTCATGAGGCACTTACTAAGGAGAATTGGTAAGTATTTCCTGTGTTATTCCTGAGTACTATTGATCAGTATTTCCTGAAGGGAAAAGGAGTAAAAGTTGGCTTGAGTTGAAAAGAGTTATCATGTGTATTGTGACTGAATCCAAGGCACCTGCAAAAAAGGCACAGGAAAGAACAGATTCTTTCTTCAGATAGCATGTGCATACCCTATCTATGTGTCTTTCCCATTTATATATTATACACTGCAATTTTTATAGCAAAATAAAGACTGTATTAGTCAAAACCAACAGGATGTGTATATGTATATATATAATTAAGATATATATAAATAGATATATAACTAAGAGATTTTTTTGGAATGGATTACCTCATCCAACTGTGGAGATTGGCAAGTCTGAATTCCTTAGGGCAGGCTGTAACTTGAGTACTCTGTTGAAGGTTTCAATGAATTCCCCAGAAAAAGTTAGCTGGTTGAAATGAAATATAAATACTTCTTTCTGACTGCTATAATCATCAGTTCTCCCTTTAAGGCCTTCTCTGATTTGACGAAACTTCTCTCACTGCAGAAGGTAAAATATCTTGTTGATTGTAGGCATAATCAGCCAATCATGCAATCAACTGACTAATGATTTAAATCCATCCACAAAACACTCTCAGTAGCAATCAGACCAGTGCTTACTTGACTAAACAACTGGGCAGTATAACCCAGTCAAGTTGACATATGGACTTTACAAGTTGCTCCCTTGTCAACCTGGTACACATACATATATCCTTAAACCATATTTAATAAAACATATTTAATCTCTAAATAAAAGTGATAACAGTCATAGTTTCACCTAACATAATTCAACTGTCTTTCCTATAGCCATAAATGCACTAACCCTTTCCGCAGAAGAGAAACAAGGCTTTGAGTAGTATTCACTCTTAAACTTGATATCTTATAACTTAAATACTATGCCATAAAATTAATACAATTTATGTTATTTGATAAGGAGATAAGAAAGGGAAGAAAACAAAGATATTTTCTTTATGTAATACAAACATGCTCATAACAAAACAAGGGGATGATACTCATAACCCTTAAACTATCTTAGTTCTGTAACTGGTCATGCAGTCATAGCTTATATTTATAACTACCTTCTTCCACTACCCATTCTATATTCCCTTTACCCTCAGTCTGCACCTCAGCTGGTCATGGAATTTTGCTTGGCGGGTCACAAAATCTTCATTCCTGAAGTTATTAGGCCATTGGTAGTCCTGCCTGTATTGGGTTCTACATTTTTCCAGTGACTTTAATCACAGGGCATAGTAGTACTAAGAAATGCCCTAAAGGACCTCGTACACTCCAGGCAAACTTTTTTTTTTTTTACTTTCATTATGTAGTAGCAGTCATATTTCTCCTTGATAGTCAGAAACAATTACTCAAGACACTACAGTAACTCTCTTTTCCTGTTGATTAAGAGGTATAAGGAGCCCAAAGTATTCAGGTGGCAGTGTTAACTTCCAGTTCAACGGAATAATTTTTATGTCTCCTGGTACAAGTACTCCTCTTTTTGGAGCTAAGACCTGTAGGACAGCAGAGCTTACGGTCACAGGGACAGGAAGCAAAACTTTTTCTAATGGATCACTAGGGGTAATAGTTAGTGGTGACACTCCCATTTCTACTTTGTGATTTCTGGACCTGTGAATCCTGGCTATGAGAGAAAGAGCAAGATAGCATATATAGCCTCCTGGAAACACTGTGGCAGTCCTGCAATGTATTGCAATCCAGTTGATGTCATAATTGAGTGCTCACAAGGCCATTTCACCATTCTATCAATCCACCTGCTTCAGAATGAGGGGGAAGATAGTAAGATCAGTGAATACCATGAGCATATGTCCATTCTTACACTTCATTTTCTGTGAAGTGGGTTCCTTCATCAAAAGCAACACAATATGGAATACCATGAGGGTGGATAAAGCATTCTGTTAAGTCCATAGATGATAGGTTTGACAGAAGCATTGTGTACAGGGAAGGCAAATATGTATTAGGAGTATGTGTCTATTCTAGTAAGAACAAAATTCTTCCCTTTCCACCACAGAAGTGATCCAGTGTAATCAGCCTGCCACCAGGTAGCAGACTGATCATCTCAGAGAATGATAACATATAGAATACAGAGTATTAGTCTCTGCTGTTGGTAGATTGGGCACTCAGAAGTGGCTGTAACTAGGCTGGCTTTGGTAAGTGGAAGATTATGTTGCTGAGTCCATGAATAACCTCCATCCCTACCACCATGGCCACTTTGCTCATGAGCCCATTGAGCAAAGACAGCAATGGCAGGGAAAGTGACTGACTGGCATCCATGCAAGGGGTCATGCTATCCACTTGATTATTAAAATCCTTCTCTGCTAAGGACACCTTATGGTAAGCATTCATGTGGAATATAAATATCTTCACATTTTTCACCCACTTAGAAAGGTCTATCTACATACCTCTCACCCAGACTTCCTTGCTACCAATTTTCCAGTCATGATCCTTCCAAGTCCCTGACCTACAAGCCAAGTCATTGACCACAATTCATGAAGTGGTATAGAAATGCATCTCTGGTCAATTCTCCTTCCAAGTAAAATGAACAACCAGGTTCACTGTTCAAGGTTCTGCTCACTGAGGAGATTTCCCTTTACATCTGTCCTTCAGGGATGTGTCAGAAAGAGATGGTAGTTTGTGACTGACTACTTTCAAGTGGTTCCTGCGTGTCATATATAACCATTTGTGAACCAGGACCAAATTTTCTCTTCCTTAGTGAACTGATCATAGGAAACTCTCCAGGAGGCCATTTCTGAAAATTGGGAGAGAGAAAGTAATGTGACAGGAGTGGGAGCTATGGGCATTTGGGCCACTTCTGCATGTAGCTACACCACTTCTATTTGATGACCAAGTGCTGCTGTCATGACTAACTTGGCTTCGTGGGTCAGACAACATCCAGTTCATCATGAGAATAATTTTCTTTTTTTTTCCACAGATGAAGAAAGTGAAGCTGAAATAACATAGTTAAGTGACTTGCCCAAAGCCAAGAAGTGGTAGAGATGAGGCTTGAAACTAGGTTTCCTTCCACCATTATCCCACACCTTTAATATATATTTCTACACACATTCCCCTGATTTCTGTCATATAAATTGGAAAAATGATACAGTTCATTAGAATATAGTGAACCTTCTCATGGGTCAAATTTTGCACCTCACCTTTCAGGGCTTTTTGAGTCTTCAGTCAAGTTGCAGATTTAAAAGATAGGAGAAAAGTGAGGATAGGCCATCAGAGTTATAGGAGTGTCTTGCAAGTCAAATACCATTAGAGTTTCATCTGGTGAAAAAGGGCTCATTTCTTCAGACAAAGGTGTGAGGGCTACTTTCTCAGGTAAGATTGGAGGTCAGGTGGCTGATGTCTCAGGGCAGACCATTAATGGTTTAAGTGACAAGGTAAACTACGCAGAATCTAGGGTTACAGTTCCTCTACTGTCATCATTATCAGCCCATATGTTCCCATCCCAATTTTCAGTACCCTATTCTCCTACAATCAATGCCTTCGTTTTAACAACAGACACGTTGCAAGATTAGGAAATAAAATTATATTGTAATTTAGCCACTCACACAATGCAATTCCAGGTCTGGTTTTCAGAAATCTCAAGAATGTGCCTACAAGAAATAAGTTTCTCTCAGGGCACACATAGAAACTTTCCTGTCCTTCATGAAGCACTTGAACTAGGACTTTGAAGCATTGAGCTCATCCCTTTCTTTAACAATTGTATCCAGAATATTTAGCAACTACCAGCCAACATCATTATACTTTTCAACTTCACAAAACCCTATTAAGTTATTACATACATTCACACCCAGAGCCTTGCCTCATATAATCAATTGAGTAGTAGCATCCAATGGTAATACATGGCATTTCTCTATTGCCAATTCACACCATGGACTATCAGTGCCATCTTGATCACTGGAAATAGGATCATTAGTGCCTTTTACTCTAATAAGATTAGAGAACTAATTCCAAAAAAACCCAGAATGAACTCCTATATCTCATCCTTAAGAATCTGTTTCGCAAGACCACTCTAGGCACAAAAATCTGTTTTAGTCATGTTTCTCCAGAGAAACAGAATCAACAGGACATTATATATATTATATATAAATGGTCTTGCCAAAGTATATTTTGAAACAAATATAGTGTATGTAAACAGCCATGGAAATACCAAGATAAATAGCATTGTTAAGAAATGACTGCAGTGGAACTAGAAATGCTAATAGGATAACCACACTGGAAGTACTTAACTCACTAGGAAAGTCTATCACAACAAAATAAAAATAGTGGATGGTATTTGGGTAGTTAATTCATGAGGATCTATCCTTCTTTAGCTTGTGTGAGGATGGTATAATTATTTTCTTGTTCCGACCTAGAGTAATCCAGGTAGGATCTCCTTACTTACTCAGTAATGTGAAATTGAAAACACAAAGTAAAAAGTATAGGAATGAGGGGAATGGAGGTGGCTCAAGTGGTTGAATGCCTGCTTCCCTCAAAGGAGGTCCCAGGTTCAGTTCCCAGTGCATCCTAAACAACAACAACAAGCAAAACCAATGTGGCTCAATGGTTGAGCACCACCTTCCCACATTCAAAGTCATGGGTTCAATACCCAGTCCCTCAAAAAAAAAAAAAGTATAGGAATGAAAAAAATGAAACCCAATGAAAGAAAGGTTATGCTTCATCAAAGATTTTTAAGAAATAAACATCTTGTAAAGGGACAGCTAAATAAAAGATATTATAGGTAAAAGAATGAATTTTATCCAGGAGAAAAATTAATACAAATATTTTAATATACTCTAATTCCCAATAACTGTAACTACATATCTAGGATACAATTTTGACAATCCTTCTTTCCTCCCTCCCTTCCTCCTTCCCACCCTCTCTCTTTCCTTTCTTTTTCTCTCAATCTTTCTTTCCTTCTTTCTTTCTACTTATGTAATTTTTAATGTTGCTTTAATCATTCTTGACAGACAAATGTTTCAATATATTTTAAATTGATTAATATCCCTTCAATAGAAATATCTATGCAAGAAATGAATTTAATAATGATGACAATATAAAAAGTACTACAGAGAAGGGGGTGTAGCTCAGTGGTTGAGTGCCTGCTTCGTGTGTTCATGGTCCCAGTTTCAATTCCTGGTACCAACTAAAAAACAAGAAAAAAATTGCCTTACAAAGAACTCTTTAATAAAATAGTGCAGTGCAAAGTGTAAACCATAATGTAAGCTATACAGCATGCTTGAATGCTTCAATGTGTGTTCATCAATTGTAACAAATGTACCACACTAATGCAAGATGTTGTTAATGGAAGAAAGTGTGTTGGGGGGGGAAGGTAAGGTATATGGAGATCCCCTATATTTTTCATGTAACCTTTATGTAATCTAAAGACTCTTTAAATAAAAGAAAATAAAAAGGGCTACAACACTTTCTAAACTGAGTCTACATTATCTAAAATCTGGCAAGATTTTACTGATTTTTCCTTCTTGACTCTGCTCCAAATATTCCTTGTCCCTCACTTTATTTCATCTTATGAAAAGTTATCTCATCTAATTTTATTTATCCTGGCATATCTTCCATCTCTCTTCAACCAGCTCCTTTTACTAGTCTTCCCCTACCACAAATCACTAAAAAGTGGTTAATACTTAAAGCAAAAATAAGAATTCCATCCTTATTCCCCTTAAGGTGCTATATTGTCTCATTCCTTTTCCTCTCATATTCCCTCAAGTATTTTCAAGAAATTTTAATTATTTTGAAATCACCCTTTTAATTGTCTGGCCGTCAGCCCCTTCCTTTCCCCAACACCCACTCCAGAGGCAATTTTAGAATTAGACTTTTTTTTTTTTAAGTACAGGTTCCTCCTCTTTCTAGATGTTTAATCTCAAGTTTCTTAAATGCCTGAAGTGTTGATTTTCTCATCTATAAATCGCCATAAAGACACTTAAAATGTAGTTTATTACCTAGCTAATGCATATACAATACTTCCTTACAAAGTACAGAGATACAGTGGTTGACAAGGGTTAAGTGCCAAAAGTTGCTTGTTATTTTAATAATAGTAAATATTAATTCTGTTATATACACAATTAAGTAACATTCAATTAAATAAAATTCAAAGTAATTCTGAAGACACAATTTTTCTTGCCTCTGTTTCTCCTAACTCCCCAGCACTGCCAGTAGACTCTATCCACAGACAAAATATCTTCTGCTTTGAAGTTCATTCCATTGTTATTGCTCTCTTTAGCGGTTTCAACTTTTACTCTCCTGGATCTTTTTCATATATATATATAATAAAACTTAAGACAGTTCCACGTTAAAAACAAAACTAACACCACCATCAAACTCTCTGTTGACTCTAAATTCTAAACATAAATCTGTTTTCTAACTTTCCAAGTAAAATTTCTTGAAATATTCTTTATACTCATTGAAATCCAGTTTAAAAGCATTTATTTCACTTCTGAAACTGCTCTTATATAGGCCAACAGGCCAGATGGTCCTTAAAACATAAACTATCAGCTGGTAATACTGAGAAAAATCTAGCTGAGACTTTTTACATTTTTAGGAGAGGTGTGAAAAATATCAGTATCAGATGCATTATATAAGATCATTTCTATTTACAGTCAAGACCTCACATTTAGACTTTCCAATGTGTGTTCCTCTTATGTGCCAAATGGCCACTCTATAGCATGCTTTTAAAAAATATATCTATCAGTCTATATCTATCTATCTATCTATCTATCTATCTATCTATCTATCTATCTATCTATCATCTATCCATCTATCAATATGTCTGTCTGTCTGCCTGCCTGCCTTCCTGCCTGTCTGCTGATCTATCTATATCTATTTATCTATGGCTACATGGTTGATAACTTGCTTATTTGATCTTATTTCAATGAACAGCAGGTACAGACAGGAACTACAATATGGCAATCAATCAGTTAAAAGGAATCACCAAAGAGAGAATGGTCATAACTCTCTGGTTTAAAGTTTTAAATGAGTTTTATGAGAATTATCTTAGATATCAGGGTTGGTTTTACAAATACTATACACTAGTTGCCTTAACAGGAACTGTCTCACAGTTTTGGAGGCTAGAAATCTAATATAAATATATCATTAGGGCTTGCTTTCTTCCAGAGTTTGTAGTATTCAAAAATCCTCAGTTGTATGATGGTCTCTCTTTGTCTCTCTGTATCTCTTCCTCTAGTTTCCATTGATTCTAGCATCTACTTCTGTGTCTAATTTCCTTTGCTTATAAAGACTTCAGCCATATTTGATCAAGACCTACCTTCATTCAGTCTGAGCACATGTTAGCTAATAATTAAATGTCCTATTTACAAAAGGCTTCACACCCACAGGATTTTTGTGGGGAACATGATTCAATCCCCAACAGGAAGTGATCTTGTAACATAAGGAGGTATGGTAATTCTAGGAAAGCCATCCTGATATCACACCAAAGAACCCTTAGATGAAAGTCTGATTTTAATGACATGATATAGATACATGTTTATTTGTAACAGTACAGTTATAAATTTCTAGGGACAGAATAATTTGTAAAATATTTCTTGAAGGAAATTTCTCAATAATTATCAAACATCTTATTATTTGGCTTTGGTTTAAAGAGAACAATACTACTTTTAGTATATTAAAATTCTTTATAATAAAGTTCAAAGCAATCTAAAATCCAAAGTAGGTAATATATTAGGTAAATCATCAATCTTTTAAGCAGGAAAATAAATTTAAGAGTTAAGAAAAACTAATTGGTTCTGCTAAAATGCTTAACCTACTCAAGACCCTAAAGACAGAGAATTAAAATAAAGTGAGGAATGCAATGCAATCAAGTCTGCCAAACAATTTAAGATCCTCATTACTTTTACATTTGACCCCTGCAGTTTCATCTCCAAGACGATACTCAATTTTGAAAGATCAGAGAATAGGCACATTCATGGACCAGAGCAAGTACACATTTAAATACTCTGCTAATTCAGAATTGAAAGAAAACTAATTGAAATGATCTAACACCTTACAATAAAGTACAGTGTCTTCACTGTGTCATATTGTGACACAGAAAGACTTGCAAACTGTTCCCTGTTAACAGCTTGTCTTGTTTCTAAAATTAATTGCCTTCAGCTGCGTGAACAATAGAGCATCATCAAGTAATATAAAAGCTTTGGACAGATCAATAATAAAGGCATCTTAATTTTTCCTTGTTTACCACCATCACTACAAGATTAATACATTTCAAAAGGTCCAATTGCATGAAGTCTTTAGCATAAAATTCTTACCACAATGTTATCCAAATAGCTCAACACAGCTCCTCAGAGTTGCTAAACCACTTGGGTAAAACTGACACAGGAATCAATAGTAGGAAAAGAGGGCACTTGAAATTGCTGAACTATGTCTTATGCTTCTGCTATAAAGTGATGTAATACATAAGAAGTAGAAGTATCTCTTTCATATGCAAAACTCAAGGGAGAGAAAAGTAGAGAAATGAATGACTTGAGAGCCAAAAAAAAAAAAAAAAATTTGTTGCAGAAAAAGCCATACTGATTTAATCTCATTTTTGTCTGTTTTCCTGTGTGATGCCTTATTGTCTGTGCTTATAAGAATCAGAGATAAATAAAAAGTTTGTTGATGTAAATTCTGCATTAGGAAAACAACTCAAATACATATGTTTTGAGTCCACTGTACAAATAATAAATACAGGTAGACAAATATGTATAAATACATAAATACTATAAAATCAGACATTTCTGATACATTATTGCTTAGTTATGTATGTTCAAAAAAATACTTTGCTGGGGTCAGGATAACTTTGTTCTTTTCCTAGTTTCACCTAAAAAAGAATCCTCTGACTTTGAGTAAATATCTTGTGCAATATAGTAACTATGGTCTTTAATTAATTAAATAAGTCTACCTGCAATCTGTTCAGAGAATAGGAAGGTAAGTGGGTCAGTGGCAATGATCGCTGTTTCTGTATGTTCTTAAATCTTCTGCCTGTTCACCTGCTGGTTGAGCCCTGAATCTCAGCAGACTTGCAGCCAGCACCTACTCTCCAGTTCACTGGACTCACCCAGGACAACTGAAAGAGATGATGGACAACGCCCATCCCAAGGAACAGAGAGTGTCTGCAACTGCAAGCAAGATAGCTCCATCCAACTGCCCCGTGGGATCTAAGCCCCATCTCAGTCAGAAATAGAGTGGGCATCACCATCCCAAAATCCTCAAGACTGAGGAATCAACAAACTTAAGGTGAGAATGCAACTATGGACTAAAGTAGATTTATTATTATTCTAATAATGGAAGAACTTGTAACATTGATAAAATAGACAGTGGTCACCAGACATTCTGAAGGGAGGGAGAAGGAAGACTAGGTTCAACATGTGGCATTTTTGGGACATTGGAATTGTTCTGCATGATAGTGCAATGACATCTACAAACCATTATACATTTTATCAAAACTTAAAAAACTGTGCAGTGCAAAGTGTAAACCATAATGTAAAGTATAGACCATGTTTAGTAGCAATGCTTCAATATCTTCCCATCAATTCTAACAAATGTACCACACCAATAAAAGATACTGTTAATACGGGAAAGTGTGGGAGTGGGAAGGGGTAATATAGTGGGAATCCCCTATATTTTCGATGTAACATTTATGTAATTTAAAGCTTCTTTAAAAATAAAGAAAAAAGGGCCCAAGATCTATCAAATTAAAAATTGTTTATTTTCCTCTGCAAAGAGTAAATATTTGGTTGTTTAAAAGCAATAAACACCCTCATGTGTATGCACATGGGTGTGTGTGTATCTGTGTGTGTAGACATAACGAGAAAGTTAATTTTCTATTTTTAACACAAATATAACTCATTTTGTACAATATAAAATAAATTTCCCCAGGTTCCTCTATTTTTCCATACCAGAGAAAATCACACTGATGATCAGAGTAGACAATTGTTTGGATGTTTCTGAAAGTTTTAGAACATATTATTAAACTTAGTATTGCTTCTATCAGAACTGTTCAATACTAAATGATATTTTAAATGATTCTAAAAATCAAATTTATTAAATGTTTAATGACACTGTATTGAACTTAGTATTCAGAAGTTGGGTTAGGATGAAAATATTTTAAAAATAATATATTCCCAAAAAGTAGCTAAATATCTAGAGATAGAATTTGAAATTCCACATTTCAAAAAAATTGATGGAAGATTACCATTTGTTTATAATTTTGCTTGCTCCCTTGTATTCATTAAAATTATTTTATGTAATTTAGTAGATAAGATACTGTGATTTAATGGAATTTATAATACTATCTCTAATCCAGATAGAATCTCCCTATAGAATTACTTATAAATTATTTAAGAACTGAACATTAATGAAATTAATGAAGAAAAATTGAAGTCATAGTTCAGATACAAATCAGTCACTAAAGATATTTATATCTGGCAATTCCAAGTTAAAATCTCAAAATTGAAAAGGAAACATTCAGATAGGTTTAGAGAACACTTAAAATTAATGATATTAGTATGTGAGAAAATATTACTATCATCATCATCTTAAGGACATTATGTAGACTCAAATTATATTAGAATATATAGAGATTCCTCTATAATCCATTTCCTCGCACATTACCTAAGAAACTCTATCATGAGTGCTTTTAAACTGCCACCATTGTCCTATTAAATTATTATTTTAAAATGTCAATGCTAAGCAAAGTGATCAAATGAGGAAAGATTGCTTTGACACTTTTGCATTTCTTTTTATAACATCATATAATGGTAGATGAATGGGGACAGACACATAGATGAGCCTGTCAGTGTGTAAAACAATAGTCTCATCTGACTGAACTGACAGGACAATTCTGACAATCAGAAATTCAATTGAGGCACTTGAGCCAATTCCCTTCCTCCCTTCCACAGGGTTTATATTTATAATGACTCCTACTGCTTGATGTCCAACCAAATGCCATTTCTTCCCTCCTGTGCTTTGCTCTCTGCCCCAATCACTTTTCTTTCTATCCATTGAAGCATTTGCTAGGATTCCCATTCCCCTGAGAAGTGGTGTGATGCTGAGATGTTTAGTACTCTGAAAGCAACAATATACATGCTTCTTGTTCAGATCAGTTTGTGAGAGGCTTTCTACCTATTTATGGGACCTATGTGTCATTATTTCACACTGTGAATTCAAGAAAATAAACCTAAATAAACAACCATTTAATTTAGTCTCCAAATAGAAAATATAAGGCAAAACCTACTAACATAGTATCCATTATTAAATCAGCTCCACTTAGAACAACCTCCATTTCCCACATATGAAGAAAACAATTCTTTTGATCTATTAGATATCAAGCATAAACAGGGTAATTTTGCTGTAAATGCACTTTGAAATTCAATGAAGGCAAGTATTACAAAAATCACTGTAGAATTAAGTATCATTATATATACATTTAAAAAAACCTTTGAGCTTAATTGGCTGTACTATATGTCACAGAATTCAGTGAACTCATTGTATTTGTCAGACATATAATGAAATTATTTTATGACAAATAAAACTTGAATTATTTAACTACTTTACCATTAATTTCATAAATAATTTCTTACATATTTCTCAATGTATGGCTACCCAGTAAATGCATAATAGAGGTCCCAATTTATATCACTAATTATGTTAATGATGTAAACTATCCTTGGCAGAAAAATAAGGTGACACTCCAGATTATTGAAAGTCTAACTTAACTATTTCAGGCAGGTCTGGGAAACTGAATCATCAACAGAAGGATTGAATGTGGTACAGCATAAAGTGTGGAAGCATTTGTTAGAACCAGCTCTTCTTGAAAGGACAGAAGCAGCTTTTCCACGTAGAAATTATTTTCTTAAAAAGTAACTTTTTACCATGTGGATAAGGACAAGTGATTGTCATGAAAATGAAATAAAATATTAGAGAGAAAAAGAAAATGTAATGAATAGGAGATATGCATTCTCCTTTAGATCAAAGGCTGGGTTAGACCAGGTTGATCAGCCCCTATATTCAGATACTGGTCTTTCCACCTTAGGCAGCTCTGACCATTTTGGCTTCTCCTGGTTGTCAGGCTGGTCTTAAGCTGACTCTTCCTCTGTAGCTATTCTTTAGGGCTATAGTATATCCCTTTAACTTTAAATCACATTCCTAGACCAATGTAGTTTTTATGTTTATAAACTGGATAGCATCTCTATAATCTCCCCCTTCTTTATTTCCTTTATTTTTAAAATGTAGGCCATTCAATGCTTAAAAAAAGCATTCCCTCTCCAATATCCACCCCTCCCAAAGACAGGCAGCACCTCCTTTCCTAGGTTTCATTCCTCTCCTTGATTCTTCATTGCTTTTGGCAGCAGCATCACCCTGCCTTTTCCTCAGGCTTGTAATCTTGGAGTAGTGATTGCCTTATCTGTCAAATCAGGTCTGCAGTCTGTTGACAATTCCTATTACATATTTCCAAAAATGTCCTTTTCTTATCCTGTTCACTTCCAGAGTCATTGTCCGGCGGCACCAGAGAACTTCGAGGGCCTTCTCATAGGACTTTCTACCCTTAGCTTTTGTAATATTATCTAAAATGTCATTCTTTGGAAAGAAAATGATATTTATTGCTCAACAATAGAACATGGGCTCTGAGGTTTTTATTATCATTTGTAGGATAAGATGAAATTGTTACATTCAGAGTCAGCTACAGTTCTTCAAGTTCCTGCAGTGGCACTAGGAAGACAAAATTTATCAAGTGTCGTGGTGTTTCATTGTGCTTTACCTGTCTATATATTTCCTTGCCGAAGTTTATACTCTCAAGATTCCTTTTTTATCTTATATTGCAGTTGGTGATAGATTTGTAATAACTCATGCAAATACAGTGTATTCCTTTTATACTTAACAAAAAACCTCAAGCTATCTTTCCTATATCTTTCCTTTTCCTATCTTTTAAGCTGTATTCTGTACATTCAATTTCTCTAAAGTTTCACCAACTCAATATGAAAGGGAAACATACAAACAATTTTTAAAATATCATATATATTTTTCAATTAATTTGTGTATGCACATGTATACACAATTCATATATGTGCATCTATACATACCTATACATACATGTATAAAAGGCTTTTTTGTCATCACAAGTATTACCTTATGTTAGTCACCCTTGCATGCAGCACAAACATTAAGCACCTGATTTCAACTTGCTCTGCAATAAGAAACATATTTTGAGAGTTTATTTTTCAGTGTAAAATATTCTGGGAATTACAAGTTGTTTTAGTTTGCCCAGGGCTGCCAATGCAAAATACCACAAATGGTTTGGCTTTTATAATGAGAATTTATTAAGGTAAAAACTTATAGTTTTGAGGTTGTAAAAATGTCCACATCAAGGCATCATCAAGAGATCTGTCTTAGCAAAGGTCAGCTGCTGGCAATCCTGGACTCCTGCCACATGGGAAGGCAAAATGGCGGCAGGTCTCAACATTTCCCTCCAGGCTTACTTTCTCCCTGAGCTCAGTTGTGGGCAATCATGCATACGGCTCATCTCTCCCCAGGCCTTGTTTCTTCAGCTTCAGGCTGCTTCACTGATTCCAGCCTCCGGCTTCTCTCTCAGCCTTTGGGGGTTTCTCTGGCCTTCTGCAGCTGTAGGTGATTTTGGAGTCCTCTCACATGGCAGGGTAAAAATGGCAGGTCTCTTTCTCTGGGTTTCTGCAGCTTATCCTGTTCATAAAGGCTCCAGCAAGAGGACTAAGATCCATTCTGGGTCATGGCTCATTGAAGGACTCCAATCAAAGGTCTCCAACTGAATTGAATCCAATCAAAGTGTCCCACAATCAATTCAAAGTCCCTTAATTGAGGCAATCGAATCAAAAGTGATCTAATTAAAAGGCCCCTTAACTGAATCTAACCAAAAGGTCCCACCACATACAATACGTTTATAGGCACAAGAATGCCTATTTCATGTTAAGAACAGGATTTTCTGGAGTCCAAAAAAACTAAAACTAGGACACAAGGCTAATGTATACATAATAAAATATATGCCTTTTAATAGGTAGTGGAGATGACACACAATATCATTTTGATAAAGGGATTCATTATAGACATTCTACTATAAATCACCTCACCATCTCCACTCAGAGGATATTGAAAGAGATATTTTCTTAGGGAAATAAAAACAGTAGTAACTTATTACTTACTTGGGTTTGTTCCAAATACCAAAGGAGAATTTCAGAATTATATGTTTATGAACACAAAAATGAGAGTCCTTGAAAAGAAGGGCTACAGTCCTTTAATTCCCAGTAGCTTACATAATACTTTGAGTTTAATGAGTATTTAATAAGCCAGAGGTTGTAAATAGCAGTCTGCATAGTGTACCTGTTCCCAGCACAGTTGTGTTTGTTTTGCCCACAGTGTGTTGGGTTAACCTACAAAGTATTTTTAGAAGGAAATCTGAATTTGAAAAGAAATTTGAGTATCAGCTATTTTCCCATCAAAATCTGGTAACCAGATTCTTTTTAAATTTCTGTGGACTAGTAATTCTCCATCTGTTTTTGTGCCTTCTGCTTCTTTGCTAGGCCATGCATTTTAATCAGTTTCATAGCCATAACAGTTTCTGTTAACAAGTCACTGGTACCTTTCTGTAAGAATGGATTTTTCAATATCCAAAGGGTTATTATATTTAATTTTTTCATAAATCTTCTTGAGATCTTCTTCACAGATGAATTTTATGCTTAAATAATGAGAAAATGTGTACAACTTAGATTGATTCTTCAGTCTGCAGCAGAATTTTTTTTAATTAAGAGGAAGCTCAGAAAAAAATATGATAAAGATTATCAAACCTAGTTTTTTAATATTAAAATGTGTAACTATTGCAGCCTAAATATATTTACAGCTAATGTATTTTTATCTGTAAATTTCAGATAATCTTTTTTGATGAATATTTATACATGAAAAAAGCCATCCTATATATTTTCTCTATTTATGATTTTTAAAAATATTTTCCAAAATTTATACGCTGCAAATCCATAGGGCTTATCAATTTTATTCCATTCCAATATAGCCATAGATAGCTCAGTTAAAAACAGTAGCCACATCAAAAAGATCTTCTCACAGTGTTCTCCAAAGTGTAATTGTAGAATAATTTAACTTGTTCAGGTCCTCACTTGCTTTTTTGCAGGAGTACATTCCAATGTCTTTCTGCTAACAAGTTTTGTTTTATTTTTTTTTTATTTTTATTTTTTTTTAAAGATTTTATTTATTTTATTACGTATCTCCCCTTCCCCCCCTGCGGCGATGCGCCGAGAGTGGTCACTGCGCAGGCGCGGCTTTCCCTGCTTGTGGGCGGTCTCTGCGTCCGTTCACGGCTGGCGCTTGATTCAGTTCGCGGGTGGCTGGCTGCGCTCCATCCGGGGGGCGACCTGCCCTGCCCGTGGCTGGCGGCTCTTGCCCTGTCCGTGGCAGGTTCTTGCCCTGCCCACGGCGGCTCCGGCCTGCCCATGGCGGCTTGCCATTCTCAAGGCGGTCTGCCCGCTAGGAGAGGTCCCCAGGAATCGAACCCAGGGCCTCCCATGTGGTATGCCGGCGCCCTATCCACTGGGCTATCAAGCCGGCCCC
>PVKH010012013.1:0-17493 GCA_004027955.1 Chaetophractus vellerosus | reverse complement strand
GTACCACAAGTTTGCTGCTAGTTTAGGGGGAAAAGAATTAAAGTAACAGATGTTTGAGTTTCCTGGTCCTGTTATTTTCAAGACTTCATCAACAATGCAAAGTTTTAAATTAGAAATATACTATAGTTCTATTGTTCCCCTATGGAAATATTTTTAACTAAAACCAGAGTCTACAAATTAATTTAAACAAAAAGCCTAACTTTGGTTTTAAGAGGAGAAAAAAGCTCTTAGACGGCAAGAAAGTTCAGTCTGAACAGCCTCCCATCCACCCAGCATGGCCACAGGGAATAGGGTTCACTGGGTGGTAGCTGTTCTTCCCAGGCTCCGCAGACTTGGTGACTCCAAGGGGAGCGCTCTCCAGGCTTCTGCTGTGCAGAGGGGAGGCTGTAGGGGGATGCTCTCAGCCTTCCTACAGCTAGTGAAGTTTGTGGGTCTGCCCTGCCACTCTCGGGGTAGCGCCACATGAGGTATTCTGACTCACTTCAAAGACAGAAGAGCTTTAGAAGACCCCCCAAAAGGCTTGCTTGCATCAACTCAGCCATCCATACTGTTCATCCCCCACCAAGTCTTGCATGCCCTGCAAGCAAAGTTATTAGCTCCCTCCTGGACTCAAAGGGAAGAGTACAAAGAATCTGTTTTTTGCTCGTAAATCTGCATCCCTGGTGGCTGTTGGTTCACATATTAACTTAATTCAAAGGGACAGCTACATAGGGGTTAAATTATACAGAATCTCAGAAAAGCTCTCATCCAGGGCTTTTTTTTTTTTTTGGCTGAAGATAAAGACTAGACCAACAAGTAAAAACTGGTAAAGTAGTGCCAGCTTTATTTGAATGTAAATGTATAGGAGGAAGTTGGTATCTTTTGTTGTTGTTGTTCCTAAAATTCTTTTATACTAGATCAACTCTCATCTCTCCCATGAAACCACTCTCAACTACTCTAGCCCACAACAGTCTCTTTTTTTCCAAACTCTTAAAAATACATAGGGTATCTGCTGCCAACTTACCACTTTATTATATCCACCTGTATTAGTCTCCGTATTATGTTTTCAGTACTGACTTCCAAATTGATTTTGAGTGTCTCAAGGGCAGATGGACTGTCTTATACTACTTTCAGGGCCTATCATGGGAAAGGTAGGAAGGGGGCAATCCAAGGGGATCATTTGGCATAAGTAAAATATTCAAAAGAGGCCTCACATCTAGGCTTTTGATGATATCTCCAAATGAGATTATACCTAGGCTTTCATAGATCTGATACTGGCCAGATTTTTTTAAAAGGTAATGCTTCATACAACAACTTTGAATTCACAGTTCTCTTTTTTTTTCCCCAAACAAATCAATTATATTGATAGATAGTAATAAAGCATACAATTCATCCAAAGTGTATAATCAATGGTATTTGGTATAATCATATAGTTGTGCATTTCATCACTTCAATCATTATTAGAGCATTTTCATTATTTCAATAATAATAAACAAAAAACAGATAAATAAGAAAATTCTTCACTTCTCATTATATATTTTCTCTGCTATACATAGTGCTATTTTTTACTATTCTTGCACAATTATTTATTTATTAAGCAATTTTATTGAGATATAGTCTCACAATTCTCTTTTGACATCACTTTATATTTTAGTATCCCAGGAGCCTCAAAAACTAGAACTCGCTCAGAGAACTTCAGGTTTTCTGTAGTGCCTGGCATTGTAATACAAAGGAGATATTCAGAAAATGTTCTTTAATGGTCAACAGACATTTAGCCGACAGAGAGGAGAGGCAAAAAACTGGCATAGCACTTGGCTATGACCCAACAGGAAGTCAGAGATCCAGGGCTCTAGGTTCCTAGGGAGACTGGCTAAAGCCATCCTCCAAAAGGATTGTGCTTGCAAGGTCCTCCCCTCCTCCTGGATAACTATTTCCTCTCCTTCCTGGCAACAACAATAGTATCGCAAGAAAGGAAATACCCTCTTCATCTGACACTAAGGTGCTCTGGAAGAACTTGGAAATAAGAATTTGGAAATAAGGTGGCCCTCTGAAACTTGAACTAGTAAAATTCAGACACAATGGATTCCTAACCAGCTTATAGAGAAAGCCAAGCAGGAAACTGTCAGCAACATTTAACCAAAGGGTTCCAAAAAACCCAGGACTCTATAATCAACATAGCCTCTAGAAGTAAACTCAGGGAAGCAAGACTAGAACGTGATAATAGTCCTCAAAATTCCGTATACTTTTTGAAGAAAGTTATTGTGAATCAAAGTGTGTGAATAGTAAAGGGAACAGCAGGTTAACCATGAGCTCATTGTATGAGTTTTCTTTGTGAGGAGACTCCAAGTCACCTGGTCAACTTCTGGTGACACTTCCAACCCTTATCTCTTGGCATCTTTTTCTGACCGACTCTTGATTTTAGCTCATGTGGTAGTCATTAGTCCTGTTCATCAAATCTTTCTGGCTCTCTGCCTTCTGGAACTCTGTAGAATGACATTCCTCCATCCTTCTTTTCAGTTAGGCATGGCCTTGTGACTTGTGTTGGCCAATGAAATTGAGTGAAGTAAGAGCCAGTGCCTGACTGGCCACACCCCCACTGTTCTGCTTTCTCCATCTTGAAAGCGCAGAGATGAAGCCTCCCTCCGCCTGGGCCCTGAATGGGAATGAGCAGAGTTCACAGCTAACCAGTGGGGACTATTCATCAGGAGGAAGAAATAAGTCTCTGTTGTTTAAAGCCACTGGAATCTTGGGGTTATTTCTCACCACAGTATAATCTACCCTACTTTGTTTGATAAGGGCCAGATTAGCTCACAGTGTTTATTCCTCTGTTCCTGAAACTGAAGTACCCCTACCTTTGGGGTTACACTGCTATGTGTCAGGGGATCGTAGAAGCCAAAGGATAAAGGAGGCACATATTACCATAGCATCCACTGGATTCTTTGTTAATTAAAACATTATTTAATATTAAGACAAACATACACACGTGCACAAAATTTCATAAACTTATAATTTAAAATAGGAGACTTCAAAGAATTTTTGAAACACAGGTTTAGAGGATGAAATAAGAAGTTAGGGGAGAAAAGGAACCTTTGAGAGGAGCAGCTTCAATGAACAGAAGAAACGGATGCACAGAGAAGCTGTGTGACTCATCCATTATCACACACCTAGTAAATTCCAATTCCATCATTCTTTTTTGCCATAATTTGAGTGTCTAGGATAATCACACTCAATTCCAACCCTTTGGAGCTAATTGTACATAATGAAAATAACTTATTCTGAAAGTCTGGAAGCACTCTAGCCAAAACTCTTTTTATTTATAAAATCAGCTTATGATAATTTAAGACAATAGTTTATAAAACTCAATATTCAAGTTCTATCTCTCAGTATATAAGGGTGGCCAGTTCCTAGTGCAAACATTATTATAGGCACAACATTGTGAAATGCTCTGAGCCACGTAGAGTCCACACCATGCAATGTCCAGATGCCTTAATTCAGGTACTTACTCATTCTTCTTTTATGCACATCTCTCTCAAGAGAGGAAGTGATTTTGCTTTTGCCCAAGTCCGTGTTAATTCTGAGAGGGCAAGGCTCTCATGAGTGCACATTTGCTTCACTGTTGTCCTCTCAGTAAACAGATTTTTCCTGTAATGCTCTTCAGATGAGACATGTTTTTGGAACAGTGAGTACCACCCTGAGTCAGATCTAAGCACGTTTGCTATTATATTTGCAAGATGCAGAAAGTATGCATGTAAGAAATTTCCAAAAGTCCCCCAATTAAATGCCACAGAATGGTCCCCACCCTACCTGTCCAAATTTGTTCCCCACTCCTCCTTTCCCAAAACTCACTGTCCTAGTCAGGGCCACTTCCCAGAAACATCACAAGCTGATTCTATCGCCAAACTTTTGCTCACACTATTTTAACACACATGCACCCCATGTCTGCGCTGCACAAACTCCTCTCCCTTCCCCTCTAAATGCTGCCTAACCTTCAATGCCTAACCCAAATCCCAAAGCCTCCTGGAACACTTTCGATATTTACCCTCAATAATAATCCACTTCTGTAAATTCTGACAGTAATTTCTGTGCTTGCCATTCATTCTGATATTCAGTCTTATTCTGATTTAAATCATCATGTAAATGCTTCGTTGTGTGTATCATGGTTCTTTGATTTGATCAAAAGAGCATTGTGGTAGTTTGGAGCTATGGACACCAGAAAAGCATGTACTTAAACTTAATCCATTCCTGTGGGTGCAAACTCTTTTAATTAGGAATTTTTGATGAGGTTACTTCAGTTAAGATGTTTCCAAGCCGAATCAAGGTGGGTCTTAATCCTGTTACTGAAGGCCTTGTAGGGAAGGTCACAGAGAGAAGAGCCAGAGGGAGCAGCCAAAATCTGGAAGGCAATAGAACCGAGAAGCCAGGGGAGGCTGCCATGTGCATTGCCACATGACAGAAAAGCCAAGGACTAAAGATTGCTGGCAGCTAGCCCCAAAATGCCACAGTCTCCTGGAGAAAGCATTGCCATGATGACACCTTTATTTTGGACTTCTAGCCTCAAAACCATGAGCCAATAAATTCTGTAGGTTTAAGCTGACCCATTGCATGGTATTTGCTTTAGCAGCCAGGACAACTAAAACAATCACAGAGAGGAAACGAAAGAATGAAACACCTCATGAGAGACCTACATGGAAATAAGATATTCATATTTTGCCCAATTCTTGACTGTTCACCTTCAGAAATGTTCCAGGTCTAATCTATATGAGCGAAGGAGGTACACAGTGCTTCACCTCTCCCTATCTACCACAATAAACATCTCAACAGTGTTTGTCCTTTGGAGTCTTTCCAAAATGAAGAACAAAATTCAAAATGAAGAGCCACTCTAGGAAGTGGACTGTTTCTCTAGCAAAGCTAAATCATTAACCCAGGAAGGTGCTCAATTCTAGGTGATGGGAGCTTTGCAAAGCAGCAGACAGCAGTGACGTGCCATGCATTACCAGAAGAAATCAATGCCCAGCCACTGTCAGCTGCAGACTCTGTCCTCAGCCCCTCCAGGTATCATCTACCCACCCCCCAACACACAATTAGCCTGCATCACAAAAGATGGCCACAGAGTACAAGCATCCCTCACACATCCAGGGGGTATGATCTTGAAAAGGCATATACCTAAATCATTTTAGCACATTTCCCATAGGAAATAAAAATATAGTTGGAAGTAGAATTCTGTTACCCTTGGAATACCTATTTCTATATACATTTCAATGTTTTGGCTAGTAGAGAGTGGACAATTTTCAGTGTTTTTGTTTTGTGTGTGTATGTGTGTGTGTGTGTCCAACATATTGTTGGAGATGGTAGATCACTTTTCCCAGCTCTGTTACAGGTTGATGGCTACATACACACATATACACTAACACACACAATCTTCCGGATTGTTACTTTTTCCACTTTAAAGAACTGCAAAAGCATCAACTTTTTGGCCTATACCAGTATATATATTTTTCAAATGGGTTAACATTACAAAAAAAGAAACTGTGTAGTACAGATGGTCATCCATATATAGGTAAAAATGCTATTTTAAAAGTTTCCTTCAGTTTGTTCCCATTGCTCTAGGGCAGGGGTTCTTAACCCGTTTTGTTCCATGGACTCCTTTGCCAGTTATGTGAAAACCACTGTACCCTTACTAATGCACACTATACTGTGTATTATTTAATAAATCTATCACACCCACGCCAACACATCCCCAAAAGAATAATATTTTTTTGAATTTCAATTCAAGCTAATGGACCACTTGTTAAGAACCTCTGCTCTAGGGCAATTATTCTCAACCACGGATTATTCTGCCCACCAAGGGACATTTGGCAATGTCTGGGGACATTTTAGACTGTTATGACTGGGGATAGAGGATGCTACTGGCATCTGGTGGGTAGAGGCCAGTGACGCTGCTAAACACCCTGTAGTGAACAGGCCAGAACAGCACAAAACAAAGAATTATCAGGTCCAAAATGCCAATATTGCCAAGGTTGAGAGACCCTGTTCTAGGGGTAAATGCAATATATAAATTTAGGGAAAGAATGTGTCTTTCTTTGGGGGAACTACACTAATGGTCCTTTGTGTCATGCAAAAGAAATGTCAGAGTTTTATTCTGAAACTGGGAATTTCAGACACTAAGTCCTAATAATGGCTGTGTGAACAGCATCTCTGCAGAGGTTGTTACAGTGTCAACTTTCTTTTAACTTCTTTGGCTAGGGTGAGATTTGGGTAAGGGAGAAATGGCCCAGATTAACAAAAAGGGATGATTTGAGGGAATTCCCATTAAAGGGAGATACAATGGCCCCCAGGAATGTGGCAGTGGACATGGGGCTAAAACATGCCAGTCAGTTGGATGCTCCCAGTGATGAGCATGAAGATGGCATCAAGAAACCTTGTAAGTTTTCCTTTTTCACATCGCTATTCTCTTATAATACCTCCAACAAAGCTTTATTAAGCACCACATCCAAGTGTTCATTTTGCTTGGAAAATTAAGGAAGAGTGTTTGCCCATCATGCTTTGAGTGCAGGTATATGAGGAAAATCACAGCTGAGTGGCTAAGTGGATTTCTGTAGACATGGAAGTGGACTCAGTGAGTCAGGTATTACAGGGGAAGGTGACATTCACATTACACATGTGTGTACACACAGTGGAAACTTCATAGATACAGGAATGCTTCTGTCCGCTACTACAGAAGGGTGCCCAGGGTTTCACTACAAGGTCTGGTGCTGCTGGTGCATTCCAGAGGAGGTCTAAAGGACAAATGTAAAAGCACAAACTATTCCCAATTTGCATTACAAATGCAGTATTAACAGGATATGTCTGTCTAGAAATCTTAAGAGTAAAATCTTTCCTTTAGTCCACACCAACTATATACCTCTTGTCTTTTTTACTACTTCAGGCAAAGGTCTACTAATTAGACAAAAGTCTAATTACATTAACTTGGTAGAGCTTGGGGAAATAGTTAGCTGTGGAAGCAAATGCTAAAGAAAGGCAAATTTTGTCAACTAAAATAGGCCAATTTATTAATTTATAAATCAGTAAGTCAGATTTTATTATCCTTTAGAATAGGGGAGATGCTCAAAGTCTAGTCTATTCATTGACATGGAGACAAAGCATTAAATGCTGGATCATATCCAGTTTGATCCTTGATACATTATTTTGTCTGAGCATAGGGAATTATATTGGAATCTCCTCATTATCCTTCTTAATGTGACTCTCAAAAATTAGGAATGAACATCCACAAAATCATACATCCTCTTACCTTATTTTCCTGGTTGTCAAAACAAATACCATACAATGGGTTGGCTGAAACAATGAGAATTTCTTGGCTCACAGTTTTGAGGCTAGAGAGAAGTCCAAATTTGAGGTGTCAACAAAGCAATGCTTTCTTCCCAAAGACTGTGGCATTCTGGGACTGGCTGCTGGTGATCCTTGGTCCTTGGCCTTTCTTTCACGTGGCAATGCACATGGTGATATCTTCTCCTATCCCCTCTGGGTTCTGTTGACTTCCAGCTTCTTCCCATGGCCTTCTCTATATATATCTGAATTTTATTCTGCTTATAAAGGACTTCAATAATCCAGATTAAAGCCCAGTCTGATTCAATTGGGCCATATGTTAACTGAAGTAACAACAACAAGAGACCCTATTTGTAATGGACCCACACCCACCAGAATGCAAACTAAGACTAAGAACATACCAAACTGTATGCATAATTCAACCTACCACACCTCTTAAAATTCTATTATGGGTGGATAATTATAAATGTATTTGAATTTTAGGGAGTAGATACAATCGTTAAATTCCTGGAATAATGAATTCCAAAAAAGTTTACAACTTACTATGCAATCTAGTATTTGTTTCCTTTTATTCATCCTAATTTTCTATCTCTTTAAATTAAATGATAGCCACTACTTTATTGCTTGGTGAGCAAATCACAATATAATAAATCCAGTTATTATCTCAACACATTATCATTTTGATCACATATTCCCCTAGCCTTCCTTTTACCAGATGGACAATACTTATTTTCTACAATCTGCCTTCACATCCCACCACCCACAATTGTACACACTGTACATCCATGAACAGCGTCATCATTCTAGACACACTCTCTGTTCAGCTTCATGATGATTTCCAACAAAACCGACAGAGTTGTATAACATTTTGGTTTTGTTTCTATACTTTCTGTACATTTTCTCATGAGATCAGCATTTTTGGCTACAACTGCTCATTGGGTACATGTCTGAAGCAAAGTGTTGTCATTCTTCAGAAGCAGTGGATCAAGATGATCTTTATTTGCTCTCAAATACATGGGATAGAATAACCTATAAGATGGGGAATATATCCCTCTTTGGGATGAAGGGTGAGTAGAATTAGCAAAGATGGTGTGCCTGAGACTGAGACAGAGGTGAGTTGTAAATTGGCCACCTGTTGGTTCTCTCCCTGCCAACAAGTCTCTGAAGCAGTCTATAATATCCTAGTGGTGGAGGAAAAAGTTAGAAAGGGGAGGTAACAGTGAAACAGCCCCTATTCTATTCTGACATGCTCCCCATGTCCACTCTCATCCTAGACAAAGCATGTTCTTGCCTTTTATGTCTCTCTTCTAATAATCCTTCCTAATTGTGTTTTTCCAGGTCCTCCTAGAAGCAGAGGCCAAGATGGCCAAGGATTTCTTTAGGGGAAGTACAGGAAATAATATGTGGGTAGGGGGTCAGGAAGATTGGGAGAGTGGTCAGATCACTATGCAAACCTTACCCTGAGTGAAGTAGAGAGAGAGGAATGTTGGGTGGAAGCATCCTAGACCTCTGGGCAGTTTAAGTGTTCAGCAAGTCATTGAAGAAGTCCTGGAGGCAAAGAAAGCTATCAGGAATTGTGGGTTTCTCAGGAACAATTCTGCCTTAGGACCTCTGCTTCTCTTAGTCCTTGGCTGGGAACAGCCCTTGGGAAGCAGGTTCTCAGCATAAAAATGGTGGTAGATTTCAGAGTGCAGCAGCTGGGGCCCCTGGTCAATTATACTCTTTGTGCTTCAAGGTCATCTAGACACATTCTGATGGCCACTTCACAAATATGATCATAACCAGATATTTGACAGTGTCTTGGTTTTTCAGGACTGATATAACCAAATACTATAGATTGCTTGGATTAAACAAGAAGGAATTTATTGTGTCACAGTGTTGGAGGCCAGAAGTCCAAAATCAAGGTTTCAACTTGTCATGCCTTCTTGGAAGTCTGTAACGTTCTGATGGTGGCTTGCTGGCAAACAGTATATAATCCTATCACAAAGCAATCTCATTCTATCTACTCCTGTGGTTTCTACTACTACTATTTTCAATTTCCTCTGCTCTGCTTGTAAGGTCTCCAGTCATATTGGATTAAGGCTCACCCTGATTCAGTATGGCCTTAACATCTTCACCAATCCAATTTACAAATGAATTCACTCCCATAGGATCCAGACTAGGATTTGAACATGTCTTTGTGGGAAACATGATTCAATCTACCACAACTGGTAAAAATAAGTGTCTCTTGGACATCAAACTCAACCCTACCATCTGTTCAAACCTCCTTTCAGCCACTTACCAAAATTAAAATTTATACTTTAATTATTGATCAACATTTCAATACAAGTAGTTGCCAACCAGTTGAGAGTAAGGAAAAAGAAAAGGAAAGGCCAACTCTTCTAGGATAACCAAAGCAGTAGGAGAAAAATAGCAGACTTGAGAGAGTGCTCAAATCAAGGAAAAGTTCACAGAAATTATAGCTTTCATAGCTGACCAGGCTATGCCACTCAGAGCCTCATCTCAGGTCACACTGGCATGTTGCCAATCTCTGATAAACTTGACCACCAGCTCCCTTCCAGGTTTTGAATGGTTCTGTTAGAGGCCCATCATTACCAACCTAAGAACTTCTAAGAGAAAATTGAGTTGAATAAATTATTAGCAATTTCATAATAAACTTCAAATCATTTTCCATACATTTTCTTCAAACTGCCAGAGTAATTTATATATTAAACATTTAGATAGTATCATCCTTCTTTGTCAATGCCTCCTTGTGAGAAATTGTTAAGTAAAGAGTAGACCATTATGTTCCAGGAAAATTTAACTTCAGAAGGCCTCAAGGCAGAGAGTGAACTAGAAGACCTCTCAAAAGGCTTCCAACTCTGTGATTTTAAGATTTTATGATTTCAGATGAAGAGCCTCATAGCAACATTGAGAAACTTTCCCCATAACAGAAAAGGAAGTTAGTGGAGAAGCCAGCCTTAGGGGATATCTTGCTTCATAGGCTATCTCCTAAAATATGGAATAAAGGTATGAGCCATAGATAATTATATTGTCCCTTTATTTCAAAACTTCTTTTTGAAGAAGTGGTCATCAGAAGACAGTATTATTTGCATTTTTAAATATTCTAAAACAGCATGCCAAAGGACAAGTGGTCCTTAAAAATCATAAGATTTTTGGTTTTATTTTCTGTAAGTCCTGGACAAAATTTCAAACATAACCAGCAGCTATTTTTCCAGTGACAGTGTGGACTGAAGTTCATTTCTCCCTTGTATCTTACATAATGTGTTCACACTTGGCACCCCAAAACATAATAAATATTGATACAGTGACTTCAGACAAAGACAAGTTGGCCTAAAATACCTAAGATGTCAGAAATGTCCCTTAGTGCATTCTTCACTCAAGTCCATATGATTTTTGGTTGCTCTGACATTAAAATTACTGTACGCATGTTTCCATCTTCTGTTTGCAGAATGCTAGAAGACAGAAATGTCATTAACTTCATAGAATGCACACACACATACACATGCATACACCCACACACAAAAAAAGCTCAGCTTGTCAACAGCTTTGGCAAAGTAAAATACAAATGATAATTAGAAACATGTGTCCCCAGCAAAGAGGCACAGAAACTAAAAGGTCATCTTTTTCCAAATGACCTAATTAGAAGAGCCTGGAGTGCTGGCTTCAGTATAATGGTTTTACACAGCTTTTAACTCAGACTTCCTGTTTTAAAACAGTACAATTTACTGCTCCTGCAGCAAATATGAATTGTCACTTAATGCCAACAGAATTAGCCCTCACAACACCACCTGCCTCCAGCAATCTCCTCATTGTTAGACCCATCAGCTGAGGATTGCTGATTTACCATCCCAGAATGACCATTTAGAACCTAGTGCCAGGATTGCTGCCAAGTTTAGAACAAGGATTTCATGTAGAAGAGAGCCCGTGAGGTACTTTACATTAATGCCAATTGAAATATGCATGAATAGACCAAAGGGAAAAGCAGTTGTTCTGAATCAGACTATCAGTGAATGCCTCTTAGATTCCTTTTCTCTGGTCCCAGAGCTAGGATTTTGATGCTGAATAATTTTAATTGCCCAGAGACAACAGACACACACTGGCTGAAAATGCCACATGGTAGAAAATCAAACAGGCACCCAAATAGAATTGTCGTTTTAAATAGATGCCTCTGTAAATTTGTATTTAATCTCTCATATTTATTCAATATGTTATGATGCTTCATTAAGTATTCATTTCAACTTGTCTGTTTCATTGCCTCACTTCTACCATCTGAAACACCTGACTAATGCTATGAGCAGGAATGTTTATCTAGGACTATGAAGAATAAAAATGCAGTAACAGCACTAGGTGCCCAGTGATGGACCATATATCCCAGCCTCTCTTTTAGGAAGATGTGGCCACATAACTAAGGTTAGGCCTACGGGGTGTGAGTAGAAGAGATGCATACAACTCACAAGTCATCTCCATACAGACTGTTTGGCTTAAATTCTCTCTGCCCTTTTCTTGATGGCTGTGAAATGATGTTAACTACAGCAATTTTGGGTGGCTGAGCTCCCCTGACAGCCTTGGGCCATTCATCTATATACTATCCTATGGCAGAGAAATGAAGCCACCATAAATTAGGCCCACTTTGCTACAGCAGCTTAGCCTGTAACTCACCGGATACAAGGAAAGGAGGCATCGAAGCTGCCTACACTCATTGTGCCCTGGATTTTGTGCCTATCTTTTGCACTATTTGGTTGATTAGCAAACCAAAGAGAAAGTGGCCTTAAGGTAAACTTCATTCCTGACAATACTTGAACCTGAAGCAGGATTTAAACTTAGTTCAGGGACTCTGTTCTGTAAAACAAGGGGCATGGTTGGAGTTTCAAAATTCTTTGAGTGAGGGTCTCTATTTTACAATGACTCAAAGTGGATCAGATTTGAAATCTTTTTCATGGAATTATATCAAAAGAGATACGTCTATAAATGTTGCTTCTCTAATTTCCCAGATAAAGAGACTTTTGACACATGTATTTCTCTCATTTAATACTTTCTTTCCAATATTTTAAATTTGTCTCTTTCCACTGACTCCTTCCCTTCTCCCCTTAGTCATGCAAATTTCGGCTCCAATTTGTAAGTCCCTTCATTGGATCCTGCTTTCCCTCTGATAAGTATCTTACTTTATAAATTCATTTCTTTGGGGAAATGTCTCAATTTTGTGGTCTAGCTTACCTGTCTCTATGCCTACATTCCCAATCTCTCCTTAAATCCCTAAAATCAGTGTTTGCCTCTTACAAATTTACCAAAATTACACTCAGAAGATAGTTACTCTATTTTCCAAGTCTCTATGTTCCTGGACCGTTTATTTATATACTATGCAAACATTTATTGATTCACTCCCTTGAATCATGAAATATAGGGATCAAGACACAAAGGCCCTTGAAGATTTCAGTTTTGTAGCATTGGACTGTTTTAAAGAATCTCCTCGAACTTCCCTTGATTTCCATGGAAACACACAAGTCTGCTTTTCCTCCTACTGCTCTGATTAATCCGTTCTGTGCCTTGGCTGTTCATTATCTTCCAATACCCCTTAATAGGAGTTTCCCCCAATGCAGAGTACCAGGTCCTCTGTTTTCTCTCCCAGCCTCCAGTCTCTCCCCCCCCCCTTCCCTTTTGAAATAGAATCAATTCTCCTGGTTTCAATTACCATCTTTTGTGATTGATTTCACCTCTCTGTCTGTAGGTGTAAGCTTCCATCCACACTTCTGTTTCATATTCCCCAATTATAAATTATATCTCATTGCCCTATAACCTCTAAAATCCCAATAAGTCCAAACCTAAACTCATTTTATTTCCCTTACACATACCCCTATATCCTACCTAGTATGTATCTCCAGTCCCCAATACATCACCCTATGCAAGCGTACATTAACTTTCTCAACTAATGTTCCTTTCTCCCTTTCCCCACCCCTACCACCATGCACACACTCTCTGGAATAGCTAAACCTTCCTGGACAGTAGTAAAAACAAAAGTTGCAATCTCAGCAACAGATTTCTTTGGCTGTTTTAATGCAGGCCAACTCACTCCAGGTAGCAGGATAGCAAGCTATGGTTTAGATTAAACCTACCTGTCTATTGTCCTCATATTTTTGGTCCTACTTTTTCACAGAGACCTATTTTTCTTGAATTGCTTTTTTATATGTATTTACATGTTTCAAAAACACTATGAGACCTATTTGTGTCATATTTTATACCTCATCTCTCACATACATACTTCTTATTTGTTTAATCATTCAGGGTTGTTAGATGCAAACAACAAAACCTATTCTAGCTAGTTCAAGCGCAAAAGGAATATTAAAGAATGTAAAGCAGCACAGAGATTTTCAAGATCACCTCAGAGTCAGGCTTGGAGGGTACTTAGGAATGAAGGAATGATGTCCAAACCACACTGAAAGACTGCCCAGAAAGGACCCCACCTTCACTCCCCAGGGAATCCAGCACAGAACCTCACCAGAAACTCTTCCATGGTTGTCCTGTGTGGTGGTGTGAAACAATGTATCACAGAAAAATATGTTCTTCAACTTAATCCATTCTTGTGAGTGAGATCCCATTGTAAGTGTGTCCATTTGATGAGGTTACATAGTTAAGGTGTGGTCCACCTCAATCATGATGGGTCTTATTCCTATTACTGGAGTCCTTTATAAGCAGAATGAAGTTCAGACAGATAGAGAGAGAAAGCCATAGGAAAGAAGAAGCTGAAGATCAAAGGAACCTGGAAGAGAAGGGAGAGGCCAGGAGAGGCCACCATGTGCATTGCAATATGACAGAGAAGCCCATGACCAAGGGTCACCGGCAGCCAGCCACAGAATGCCAGCCTTCAAGAAGAAAGCGTTGCCTTGACCATGCCTTGATTTGGACTTGTTCCTACCCTCAAAACTGTGAGCTAATATATTCCCATTGTTTACACCAACCCATGCAGGGTATCTGCTTGAGCAGCCAAGGAAACCAGAATACCCTGGAAGGAGAGATGTCTCTGCCACTACCCTCACCAGAAATGGGTAACTCATTGTGCCTGCTTCTTCCCATTGTTCACTTCGGGACTAAAGTCTCATCGAGATACATCTGATTGGTGATGACCCAGTTACATAATATGTGACATATCTGCAAAGAAGGCTGGGAAAGTGAATCACTGTCTTCAGCTCTGGAGAAGCACCAATAAGGTATGAAATGTTGCCTCAAGCTAAAAGGGCATTCAAGGATTCTGAACAAACACAAACACAAAGGTCTGAAAATTGTCCACTACCTTCACTCACTGGCTTTCCTTCCCAACTTCACTATCTTTGCCAATATTGTTATCATTTGACCAAATAATCAAGATTTCTACTCTCAGTCATATGTGTATCTTTTTTCTCTTTCATTTCCCTGGACCTAATCAATCAAAAATTATTTGCAAATCATCCATGACTTGCCCAGCATAATTCTTGGTGCCGTGGGGATTCAAAAGATTTGAGCCATGATCATTACCCTAATTCAGCTGAATTAACATAAAAAATGTAGAATGATAAATGGTATATTGAGAATGGTGATTTTCATACAAGAATTTTGTGGAGAGAGACATCAGAGTGGATCAAAAAGTCAAGAAAAGAACGTTTTATAGAATGTGTTATGAAATTGGGTTGTAAGTTTGGGCAAAAGATGGTGGATTGTACACAAGAATTTATTTATTTTTACTCTTCTCAAGACCTCACTAAAGTAACAGTAAAGAAATGAAAAAGTGTAAACCAATAACAGATACAAGAATCTGAAGAGGGGCCATTAGCAGACAAGAAATTTCAACAAAATTATGGAAGATGTAAAGCAGAAGGAGGAATGATAACGGATGTGGAGGAAACCACAGTTTAGAAAACTTTCACAGAAGGATGTAGGCAATAAAGATGACAATTTGCCCACATGAAACTCTGGACTCATAAGCCAGGTACTACAGAGCAGACCAGCGACCAAGCACCTATGGCCTTGGAAGGAGAACGAATTTTTTCCTCTGGAAAAGTTGAATGGACCTAGAGAAAGACCTCCACATTCTGAGATTCAGGGCTTCTCTAGCACAAGCATCAGCTCCCCAAACAATAACTGTAAAATAATCCCTTCCAGTGTATGAGCCAATACAAAAACATGGTCCTCCCAAACAACTTTTGGTGGTCTTATTTTTTAAATGTGGACAAAGATCATCAGACTTGAGGAAAACATCCAATGTACAAGAGAGAGAACAAAAAATCAATCTGAATATATGGCCCCAGAGTAAACAAATATAGAAAACGTTTTTTTAAAAAATACTTCATCATTGTATTTTATTTATAAACATAGTAAGGGGGTTATTTTAAAAAAAAATAGAGAACAAGAAAGAGTCCCTGCAAATTAAAACTGTTATTAATGAAATAAATTTTTTAAAGCTGGGTAAAAAGATAAAATATATACATTTCTCAAAAGATGAAACAAAAACAGAGGAAGAAGGGAAATCTAAGAGAAACTAAATAATTATAATGTTGTGATCCAGGATGTTCAACATCTGACCAATGGAGAGAACAGAACAAGAGGAGAGAAGGAAATTATCAAAGAAAAGTGCAAAAAAATGTCCAAAGTTAAGAATATTGATCTTTAGCTTCAAATATCCCACTAAAAATCCAGGGAAAATAATAAATAAATGAAAAAAGATACTACAATTTTCCTCTGAGAAATCTTCTAACAGAAGATTTTGAATTCAGAACGGCACTTAACACAGAACATTAGGTGGGGAAAAAAATGGAGCAATGCCTTGAAATTTCCAAGGGAAAATAATTTTTAACATAAAATTCTGTAGAATTTAACCAAACTTTAAATCAAATATCAAAGTATAAAGATATTGCCAGGCATGCTAGAACTCATAATTTACCTTCCAAACACACTTTCTTAGGAAGAATTTGAGTGTGCGCACCAGCAAAAGGAAAGCATAAACCAAAAAAGGATGACACAGTGGACCTAAGAAACAGTGGATTCAAGCCAAGAAGGTAACAAAGGAAGTCCTTTGATAACTACCTTATAGCAGATGTAGGAATAAACATCCCACACAGGAACAAAAAGATGAAAACTGCATAATGAGGACACCAGCAAAAATATTTTCAAACCTTGGAAAAATACCTGATACAGTAAAGGGTTTGAAAAAAAAAAGTTGAGGGTTTTTAGATAGGAAAACATGACAAGAAATAAAGACATTCAAAATTTCAAGAAAAACAAAAATCTATAGAAAAAAATAAAATGAAAATAATACTTTAAATCTAGAGAGAACAATATTTACAATTTAATAATACAAAGTGAGCTGATTAAATAATATTGCTATATAGAAAGAATAGAGAGGGGAAATGAGGCATGTATGAGATCTTTATATTTATTTTCAGGGCAGGGAGTAAATGGTTTCTGAAATTGGTCAATCATAAAATAGCAGCATAAATTGTTAAACAGCTAATAGAGTTAAAGATTCTTACCTCTAGGGAGTAGGGCTGGGGTTTGAGTAGCAGGAGAGAGTTAAGTTTTATTAGCCTTTCAGTGGTTATTTTCTTTTTTACCATGCAAGTGTTAATCCTACGGTTTTGTTGTTGTTGTTGTTTTTAATGTAGAGCTTAAGAGGGTGAATATGATTTTCAAAAATTGAGGAGGTGAGAACAAACACCAAAACAGTGAAGGGGAACTGAAGAAGCAAAAGCACAATGTTAGACATAGTGTCTTAGTCGGCTAGGGCTGCTATTAACAAGGACCACAGACTAGCTGGCATAAATAGCAGAATTTTTTGTCTCACAGTTTTGAAGGCTAGAGGTCCAAAATCAAGGGACCACAGGCCTTGCTTTTTCCCAAGACTGTAGCATTCTGGTGGTAGCTTGTTGACAAGCCATTAACTCAGTCTCTGCCACTGTCACATGGTCATCTGTCTCCTTCTGTCTCCTACTCACTTCCACAGCAGTGTCCAAATTTCCTTTGCTTATTAGGACTCTAGTAATATTGGATTAAGGCCTGCCCTGATTCAGTTTGGCTTTATCTTAAGAGGGATATTCAAAGATCCTATTCCCAGATAAGGTCACATCCACAGGACCAGGAGTTTAGAACTTGAATATGGGAAGAGGATGTGGCTCAACCAGTTGGGCACCCACCTACCACATGGGAGGTCCCAGGTTCGGGTCC
>PVKH010012011.1:0-17486 GCA_004027955.1 Chaetophractus vellerosus | reverse complement strand
TGCATGCAAGCATATAACATTCAGGCATATTTTCCCCTCAGCCTTATAAAATCTAAAGTGCTCTTGACAAAGGTACAAATATCCTCATGTGAACTTCCTGCCATCTTACTGTCTGTCACAAGGTAGCTGCAGCATTTTGTAAGTTCCCCTAATAAATGCTTAAGGACTGATCACCTTGATATTCACTGCTTTTCTTCAGAATCATAACAGGCCCCATTGTGGGGCATTATAGGCAGTCTGGGCTGGGCCTTCCCCTATTTTTTTCCTTTGCAGTGATTCCTGCTGCTAGATCAGTGGAAGGCAACAAGTAGAAGATACACCAAAAATCCAATATATTTTTGGGGGATTCTTAAAATGTGATGAACCTTTAACAAAGAGCAAATGATTGATAATTACAAAAATAAGGGTATTAGTTATGTCTGCATGTGAGGGAAGAGTATATGAGTGTGTTGCATGCAGAATATGTCAAAGTTACTGATAATGTTCTATACTTATGAGATGGTACATGAACTCTTTTTTGTTTTATAATTATATTACATATTTTAGATATACATTTTATATATTCCCTTGAAATGTGGCTAGTGTAATTGAGAAATGAATTTTGTTTAGTTTAATTGAAACTGAAATCTTCAAAATATAGTAACTAGTAGTCACCATATTGTAAAGACCAGCTTTAATGTATCTGATACTTCATTTTTAAATGAAATTCTAACCATCTTGGCAAAGAAATTGTTTCAGAAGGGCTTATCTAATACAAAGAAAAATTATAAAAAAGGAAACAGCACAAAAGCTATAGAATGCAACTGGGAGGAAAAGAGGGAAAGGAAAAGGAAAACAACAATCGTTTCCTAAGAACACTTTTGAGAAAAACATGCAACAGAAAAAAATGAAATCTATCAAAAAAATATGACCCTAAAGTACTAAAGTTACTGACATCATCAGCTCTACAAACAGGAGACAAAATTAGAGAATTCAGAGTTCAGGCAGTTACAGACCAGAAATAGATGGAACTGAAATGGAGGGTCTAAGCCCAGAAAAAAAGAAATTCCAGACTCTGAAAATAGTGTCCTGTGGGAAAAGGACATAGGTAGGTACATTTTAATGAGGAAATTTTAAATTATTTAGTCCATTAAAATAGCTCTGTTGCTCAAATGTGGCTTCTCTCTAAGCCAAACTCAGCATATGAATGCATTATCTTGCCCCCTGAGTGGGACATGACTCCCAGGGATGAGCCTCCCTGACAATGAGGGATTACTAACAAATGTCAAAGGGCAGTACAACTGGAAAAAGTCTTTGAATAAAAGGGGGAAATGGTAAAGACAAATGAGTTCATAGGGCTAAGAGACTTCAAAGTGAGTCGGGAGGTCAACCCAGAGGTAACACTTATGCAAATCCCAGTAGGACCTCATAGACTTCCAATATGGATATCATCCCAAACAGAGGGCCTCCTGAGGGCTTTGGAGATATCCAGGTCCTATATCAGGGCAGATAGCCTCAGAGTTTGGTGCCTTGCTAGTGGGCCCTAATTTGGAATCCTTGCTCCTTGAGTGACAGAGTCTGACCAAAATATGTCTTCACTGCACATGGTCCATCTGTCTCTTCTATTCCAACCTATATTTGATGCCAGAGTTTTAGGTGTACTTCCATAGACTGGAGACTATGGGCTGACCATGTGCCAACTGGGTCCAGAGACTCTGTGGACCTGCAATGCCTACGCTACAACTCAATGGACTCACCCAGGACACCTAGTTGGGAGTTGATGATGGACGAGGTCTATGCTGGGGAATGGAGAGAGCCTGCAGTTGCAGGCAGGATAATCTCTTCCAGTGTATCCATGGGATATAAGCCTCATCTCACTTGGTGGTGGAAGGGACATCAACATCCAAGACTCCTAGGGATTGGGGGAAGAACTATGGGCTAGAATGGACTTGGTGTCCTGCTATAGACTTGTGATATATGCAATGGAAGAAATTGCAAAATTACACAGAGCCAGGGTCACTGGACACTTTGGGAGCAGGGAGAGGGAAGGGAAATTGTAATGTGGGTTTTTTGGGGGACATGGGAATTGTCATGGGCAATGTTGCAATGGAGGATGTAGGTCATTTTTTATCATCATGTATAATGCGGAACCTTGTGGGTGAGAGGGTCATCTACAGTCTGAACTGTGAGCTATGCTTGATGGAAAAGCCCCCAAATGTGTATATCTATCACAGGCATTATGCCACACTGATGAGGGATGTGTATGTGGAGTGTTGTGGGTGGTGTGGGGTGGTGGCATATGGGTACTCCTGGAATTTTTGTGGAACATCAATGTAATTAATATATCCTAAAAATATATATAGATAAATAAAATTTAAATGAAATAAAATAAAATAAAATAAAATACCTCTGAACTGGCACTAATTCCTGGAGACTCAAATCATCACTGTTGTCCAGCAATCAGGGTAGGGCTTTATGGAGATCAGGTGATCAACAGAGTTTTAGCTTATGTCTTTCTCATAGTGGATCCAGTGTTTCCCTTAACCCATCTGCAAGCAGCAGGCAGAAAACCCACAATGGTTCCCTGACATGTGCAGTGAGGGCTGTAATATGGAAGGCCAACTGCAAGCTAATGAAACTGCTTTAAGTAAGAATATAGTAAACCAAAAACAATAATGTATCCCTGGAGGAATTACAGAGATTAGTACCACCATCAAGGACTTGAAACTTGCAAAGGAAGTGATTCCCACCACATCCCCATTCAATTCTCCTATTTAGCCTGCACAGAAAACAGATAGATCTTGGAGTATAAGCATTATTGTAAATTTAGGTAGGTAATTAATCTTAGTGCATCTCACTATTACAAAAGTTCTATCATTGCTTAAGTAAATTAATACCTCTTCTGGTAACTGGTAGGCAGCTATTGATCTAAGAGTTGCTTTTTTTTCTTGAAGCCTGTTGTTGAAGACCACCAGAAAGTTTGTTTCCAGCTGGCAAGGCCAGCAATACATCTTTGCCATCCTAACTTATGGGTATATCAAATCTCCAGCCCTATGTAATAATCTAGTCTCAGGGACCTCAATTGGCATTCCCTTCAACAAGATAATCACACTTGTTCAATCCATTGATATAATGCTAACTGGTCATAGTGAACAAGAAGTTGAAACTATTTTAGATTTATTTATATGATATTTGTTGTATCCAAAGGTGGGAAATAAATCCAAAAAGTCAGAGGCTTTCCCCATCACTGAAATTGTCAGTCATCAAGTGGTGTGGAGCATGTTGAGATATCCTTTCTAAAGTGAAGGATAAGGCTTTCCATCTGGCCCCTCCTACAACCAAAAAGAGGTACAACACATGTTTGGTCTCCTTGGATTTGGAGGCTGTATATGATTCTAAATCAGCATCCAACCTATGTTTCTGTTTCTTCCATACCCAAGGTTCATGGGTCCAGGAATCAAGGGATGGAAAGCTTTTGGCACCACTCACTAATGATCCACTAGAAAAATTTTTACTCCCTATCACTATGACCATATGCTCTACTAGGCTAGAGGTTTTGGTTACAAAGAGAGGATCACTTCTACCAAGAAACACAATAATGAGTCTGTTTAACTGGAAGTTAAGATGGCCACATGGCCAGTTTGGGTTCCTCCTCATGCCTCTGAAACAACAGGCAATGAAGGCAATTACTGTCTTGGCTGTGGTAATTGATCCTGATTTCCAATGGGGGTAAGGAAGCATATCCCTGGAGATAGAGGAGATCCCTGAGGGTGTCTCTTACTATTGTCATGTCTTGTGATTAAAAGTAAATTAAAACTATAGTGGAATTATGACTATATTATTTTGTTTATTTAGAGATTAAGTTTGTTTAAGGATATGTATATGGATGCCAAATTGACAAGGGGTGAATGATGACAGTTAATTACATGTGCCATTTCATTACACTGGCTACATTATAGAGTCCAATTGTTTGGTCAAACACTAGCCTACTTGTTATTGTGAAGGTATTTTGTAAATGGGATTTGTGTCTACAGTTAATTGCATCTCTTATCAAGAAAAATTTTTCTCTGAAATGTGGTAATGTCATCCAACCATGTGGAGGTCTTAAAGCAAGAATGAGGATTTCTGCAGTCAGAAGAATGTCTTCCTAAATATCAATATTGACTCTTGCTGGAATTTCCAGCAGGGAATTTCTCCTGAGGAACTGGTACTAAGGACTACAATAAGAACTATTGGAGCTTCTAGCCTGTGGCTGGCCCTCCAAAGTTTGCATTTGCCAATGCTCATGGTCACATGAGCCAATTCTCTGGAAAACCCTGACTACATAACAGCTATTGTTATGCCTCAGGACCACTATAAGGCTTGTAAAATGTACAGTGAAGAGATTTTGGGGGAAATGGGATAAAGAATAAATTACAGGGGGAATTAGAAAATACTTATAGCTAAATAAAAATGAAGACTCAACATACCCAAACCTTTGAGATGTAGTGAAAGCAGTGATCAGAAAGAAATTTAGAGATATGAACATCTGTACTAAAAAAGAACTCAAATTAATAACCTAATGTTACTTCCTGAGGATCAAGGAAAAGAAGAGCAAATTAAATCCAAAGTCAGCAGAAGGAAAGAAATGGTTAAGATTAGAGTGGAGATAAATGAAATAGAGACTAGAAAATATTGAGAGAATCAACAAAATGAAAACTTGTTTTTTTTGAAGAAAGTCAACAATCCTTTGTCTAGACTGACAAGGGAAAAAAATAGAAAAGAAACAAATAACTAAAATCAGAATGGAAAATGGAGATGTCACTACTAACCTTACTGAAATAAAAATGTTTGTAAGAGAATACTATAGGACTTCCATGAAGATAGAGGATTAGATTCATGAAGGGATCAGTTTACCCCCAGAAAAAATAGCTAGAGAACAGGCAGAGGCTGTCTGGTGGGCTGGTCTGGAGCTCAGGTTGGCAGGGGAAGGTGAGACGCCACCCAGAGGAGAGAAGGGTGAAAGAAGGTAGTGTTAGCTGGCTGATAACTTCAGTGAGCAGAGTGGCAAAAGTAGCAGTTGGAACTTGCCCCCCCATCTGTGGAGCAAACAGCGCTCTGCAGACTGCAGTGGCTGCAGACTGAAGGGTTTCAGGGGTCCTTTTCTTCAAGAAAGGGGAGAAGTAGGGCACCAACTGCAGCAAATTCAGATTTTGGCCAGTGAACTTCATTTGCTGCCTTAGAGGGGTTGCACACTTCCAGGCCAGCTATGGTCATGATATTGTTCACCCTGAAAACCCACAGGGAGCTAAAGATAATTTGCCTTCTCAAACACCCTCCCTACTGCCCCCGACTGATTGCTGTAGAGGCAGAGGGAGGGAGGGTGTGGCCAGCCAAGTACGGGGATCATCCTCTGAGAAAGTTTTTAAGGCTTGGCCAGCATTGAGGATATTGTTTCTACACCACAGGCCCACCTGAGGAGTTACATTGAATGCACTCCCCCTAACATCTGAGTTCTGAGCTGAGATGTCTGCCAAAAAGCACCATCTGCTGGCAAAACCAGAAAAGTGCATGAAAAAAAGAAAAATAATAAATAAATAAAAGAGACAAGTAGATGCCTTTACTACCAACCTCCCCAAGGCACCTGGAAACTGGCTTGCACTCCATTATTGGGTCCTTAGCCAGTAATGAACAGTTAAAGATGGGTAATCATAATATTTAGAACAAGTTAAACCAAGGGTCAAATAACAATGATAGCACACAACCACTTAACAGTAAATTTTCAGGCAAGAGAGAGAAAATGAACATCAGGCTAAACTCAGCATAATAATCAGATGCCTAGACATCAGCAAAATATTTGCAATCCATACAAAGGGAAGAAAAAAGATATGACTCAGGCAAAGGAACACATCAAATCTCCAGATAAGACACAGGAGTTAAAACAGATAATGAAAGAGGTTCATACAAATCTCCTGAATCAAATCATGGAGTTGAAGGACAACATGACTAAATAAATAAAAGACATTAAAAAGATACTTAGTGGACACAAAGAAAAATTTGAAATCTTGCATAGAAAAATCACAGAGCTTATGAGAATGAAAGACACAATAAGTGGGATTAAAAATACAATAGAACACACAACAGCAGATTTGCAATCATGGAAGAAAGAATCAATGATGTAGAGGAAAGAACTGGAATTGAAGAGAAAGAAAAACAGAGAGAGAAAAGAGTGGGAAAAAATGATCAGGGGCTCAAGGATTTGAGTGGAAATATGATGGGCAGCAACATATGTGCTATAGGTGTTCCAGTAGGAGATGAGAAGGGAAAAGAGGTACAAAGAGTATTTGAGGAAATAATGGCTGAACATTTCTCAATTATCATGAAATCATAAATATATGTGTCTAGGAAGCACAGAATACCCCAATTAGAATAAATCTATATAGACCTACCAAAAGACACAAAATATGCAGAATACCAGATGCCAAAGATGAAATGAAAATTCTGAAAGAAGCAAGAGAAAAGCAAACATCACATACATGGGATGTCCAATAAGAATTAGTGTGGATTTCTCTTCAGAAAGTATGGAGGCAAGAAGGCTTTAGTATGATATAATCACAGTATTGAAAGAAAAACAGCCAGCCAAGAATTCTTTTTCTGGCAAAACAGTGTGCTTAAAATATTCACGGGTAAACAAAAACTAAGAGAGTGCGTGCACAAGTATTCAGCTCCTCAGGAAACACTAAAGGGAATTCTGCAGCCAGAAAAGAAAGACAAGGAAAAAGGTTTGGATGAGAGTGTAGAAGTGAAGACTATCATAAAGGGTAAGCAAAAAGGTTAAAGGATGGACAAAAATAAGATATGACAGATGAAAGCCAAAGTATAAATTGGCTGAAATAATGAATGCCTTTACAGTAATAATTGAACATCAATGGATTAAACTCCCCAATCAAAACAAGTGGAAAGAATGGATAGGAAAACATGATCCATCTGTATGTTGTCTGCAGGATAATCAACTTAGCCCCCATGATGCAAATCAACTGAAAGGTTGGAAAAATATATTTCATGCAAATATTAACCAAAGGAAAGCAGAGTTACAGTGTCAGAAAACACACAGACTTTTAATGCAAAAAAGTGATGAGATTCAGAATGCCATTATATGTTAATAAAAGGGGCAATCCACAAGAAAGACTTCACAGCCATAAATATCTTTGTACCTAACTAGGGTTCCCAAAATACACGATGCAAACTCTGGCAAAACTGAATGGAGAAATAGACATCTCTACAATAATAGATAGAAACTTCAACTTCCAACTCACATCAATAGATAGAACTAGACAAAAGATCAACAAGGGAACAGAGAACCTGAACTATATTATAAATGAGCCAAATCTGACAGACATATACAGAAGATTGCACCCCAAATCAGTAAATTATACATTCTCCTTAAATACTCATGGATCTTTCTCCAAGATAGACCACATGCTGAGACAAAACAGAGCTCTCAATGAAGATTGAAATTATACAAAGCACCTTCTCTGATCATAATGCAATGAAGCTGGAATTCAATAATAGATGGGAATGGGGGAGATTTGCAAATATATGCAGGCTAAACAACACTCTTAAACAATCTGTGGGTCAAACAAGAAATTGCAAGAGAATTAACTAGATATATCGAGATGAATAAAAAGGAGAACACAACCTGTCAAAGCTTATTAGATATAGCAAAGACAGTAATGAGAGTGAAATTAAGAGCCTTAAATGCCTATATTTAAAAAGAAGAAAGAGCTAAAATCAAAGAAGTAACTGAACAACTGGACAAACTAAAGAAAGAACAGCAAATTAATCCCAAAGCAAGCAGAAATATAAAAGCTTAGAGGAAAAATAAATGAAATTAAGAACAAAAGAAATAGAGAAAAAAAGCTGTTTTTTTAGATCAATAAAATAGACAAACCATTAGCAAGATTAACAAAGTAAAAAGGGAATATGCAAATAAATAAAATCAGGAATTAAAAGGGGAACTTTTTGGCTGATCCTACAGAAATAAAAAGGATCATAAGAGGTTAGTATGAGGAAATGCATGCTAACAAATTAGGAAACCTAGATGAAATGGACAAATTCCTGAAAAAGGCACCAACACCTTATATTGACCTTACAAGAAATACAGGCACTCAACAAACCAGTCAGAAGCAAAAACGATTGAATCAGTTAACAAAAATCTTCCCACAAAGAAAAGTCTAGGACCAGATGACTTCACAAGTGAACTCCACCAAACATTCCAAGAAGAATTCATACCAAACCTGTTAAATGTCTCCAATTTTAAAAGGGAGGGAAAATTACCCAACAGATTTTATGAAGACAACATTGCCCTAATACCAAAGCTAGATAAAGAAACTATAAGAAAAGAAAATTACAGAACAATATCTGTAATGAATATAGATGTAAAATTTCTCAAACAAAATACTTGCAAATCAAATCAGACAGCATATAAAAACAATTATACACCACAATCAAATGGATTTTATTCCTGGTGTGCAAGGATGTTTCAACATAAGAAAATCATTTAACATACTACACCACATTAACAAATTGAAGGGGAATAAAACAAATGATCATCTCAATTATGCAGAAAAGGCATTTGACAAAGCATCATTTCTTGAAAACAATGTTTCAAAAGATAATTATTGAAGAAAAGCTCCACAGCATAATCAAGGGTATATATGAAAATCCCACAGCCAACATAGTACTCAATTGGGAGAGGTTGAAAGCTTACCCTCTAAAATTGGGAAGAAGACAAGGATGCCCACTCTCACTATTGTGATTCAACACTGTTCTAGAAGTTCTAGTGAGAACAATTAGGCAAGAAAAAGAAATGAAATCATCCAAATTGGAAAAGAGGAAATAAAGGTCTCACGATTTACAGTTGACATGATACTATATTAAGAAAATCCTGAAACATCTACAACAAATCTACTTGAGCCAATAAGTGAGTTCAGAATATGGTAGAATAGAAGACCAACATGCAAAATTCAATAACATTTGTATACACAATGAGTAAGCAGAGTAGGAAACCAAGGAAAAAAATTCCATTTACAATAGCAACAAAAAGACTCAAATATCCAGGAATTAATTTAACCAGCAATGTGAAGGATCTGTATTCAGACAACTACAAAACACTACTAAAAGAAATAAAAGAAGACATAAATGGAAGGACATTTTGTTTTCATAGATTGGAAGACTAAACATTGTGAAGGTGTCGATCCTATCCAAATTGATTTATGGATTCAATGCAATACCTATAAAAATTCCAACAACCTAATTTACAGAAATAGAGAAGTTAATTGCCACATTTATTTGGAAGGAAAACTGTTCCAAAGAGCCAAAAACATTCTCAATAAGAAAAGAAAATTGGAGGACTCTTGCTCCATGATCATGAAGTGCATTACAAAGCCACAGCGGTCAAAACTGCATATTATTGGCATAAATATAGACACACTGATCAATGGAATTGAATTGAGAGTTCAGAAATAGACCCTCACCTCTATGGTCAACTGATTTTTTATAAGCATACCAAGTCCACTTTTCTGGGACAGAAAATAAATGGTGCTGTGAGAACTGGATATCCATAACCAAAAGAAAGAAAGAGAATCCCTATCTCACACCCTATAGAAGAATCAACTCAAAATGGGTCAATGATGTAAACACAAATGTAAAGACCATAAAACTCCTAGAAGATATCTTAGGGATACATCTACAAGAACTTGTATTAGGTGAGGGTCTATTAAACCTTGCACCCAAAGCTCAAGCAACAAAAGAAGGAATAGATAAGTGGGATGTCCTCAAAATTAAACACTTCTGCACCTAAAAACACTTTGTGAAGAAGTTGAAAAGGCAGCCTACTCAATGGGAGAAAATATTTGGAACTCACATATCTGACAAGGGTCTAAAGTCCATGTTATATAAAAAGGTCCTACAACTCAACAATCAAAAGACAAATGATCCAATTTAAGAAATGGGCAAAATACCTGAAGAGACAATTTTATAAAGAAGAAATACAAATGGAGAAAAAGCACATGAAAGAAAATATTCAACATCACTGGCTATTAGGGAAATACAAATCAAAGCTACAATGAGATATCATTTCACACAGAATAGAATGACAACCATTAACAATGCAGAAAACTACAAGTGTTGGAGAGAATGTGGAAATAGAGAAATGCTTTTTCACTGCTGGTGAGAATGTAGAATGGTACAGCCACTGTTGGAGTCTGGTGTTTCCTAAGGAAGTTAGATAAAGATCTACCATGTAACCTGGCAATATTGCTACTAAGTATATACCCAGGAGATCAGAGAACAGTGATGCAAACAGACATCTGCACACTGATGTTCATAGTGACATTATTCACAATTGCCAAAAGAAGGAAACAACCCAAGTGTCCATCAACTGATGAATGGATAAACAAACTCTGTTATATACACGCAATGGAATATTATGCAGCTGTAAAAAATTGATGTCATGAAGTGTATGACAACATGGATGAACCTGGACAACATTATGTTGAGTGAAGCAAGCCAGGCCCCAAAGGACAAACATTTTATGACTTTGCTATTATGAACTAAATATAATGGGCAAACTCATGGAATTAATAGCTAGAATAAAAGTCACCAGAAAAAGAATGTGGTTAGAGAATGGAAAATTAAGTTTAATCTGAGCAGAATTGGTAAAAATTTGTATTTGAATGATTGGAAATGAATTGAAATTGTGAAAGAACATCACAGGATGTGTAATTGGTAGCACTAATATATGAGTATGATATTGGCTTGGTTTTTTGTTGATTTATTTTGGAGTAATGAAAATGCTCTAATATTGATTGAAGTGACAGATGCACAACTCGGTGGTTTTACCAAATACCATTAATTGCACTGTTTATGAACAAAAAAATAATTGGGTATTGTGGGGAAAAATACACTAAATATAAGATATGGACTATAGTTAGTAGTAATACTTTGACAATGCTCTTTCATGTTTTTTTTACAAATGTTTCACAACAATGCAATATATTGGTGGTGGGGGGATGTATGGGAGGCCTTTGAGATGTTATACATGTTTTTTTGTAAATTCAAAACTTTTACTATACACTGACTGTTTATGTATGTTCAAGTATGAATGGTATGCTTCAATAACTTACCTTTAAAATAAGAAAAGAAAGCTATAAACAATTGTATGCCAACAAATTAAAAGAAATGGAAAATATCCTGGAAATGCACCAATTATCAAAATTGACTACAGAAGAAATAGAAAAACCTCAAAATACTTGTGTAGGGGGAAGCAGATGTGGCTTAGGCAACTGGGGTACTGCTTACTACGTGGGAGGTCACTGGTTTGGATCCCAGTTGCTTCCTAAAATAGATGGTAAGCTGGCACTACTATGGGCAGGTGCAGTGAGTTGACACAAGACACAAGAGGGAAAAAATTTGATGAGACAAACAAAGAAGGGAGAAGAGGTTCCCAGCCTCCTAAAGAAGACAGCAATCTGACATGACAGGCAAGCACAGTGAGCTGACATGAAAAGATGATGCAACAAGATACACAGGGAGGAAAAAACATAATGAGAAAACAAAGCAGGGAGCAGAGGTGGCTCAAGTAATTAGGCACTTCCCTCCCACATCAGAGGCCCCAGGTTTGGCTCCCATTGCCTCCTAAAGAAACAAGGAAGTTGAATAGATACAGCAAGTGCAAACAACAAGGGGGTGGGGAGAAATAAAAAAATAAAATAAAAAATCTTTAACAACAACAAAGAAATGATGCTGAATGGATCAGAGAAAATCATGTCCTTAGGGCAATTCCATTCCTGTGGTTGTGAACCATTGTAGGTGGGGCCCTTTATTTCAATCATTTCAGTTAAGGGCCTTTTGATTAGATTATTCCAGGAAGGCATGACCCAAAGTTGGCCTTAACCTTATTACTGGAGTCCTTAATAAATTGTATGAATGCAGGAAAGACACAGAGGGAAACCCTCAAAGCTGAGAAAGAAAGCCTTGGAAGCCAGAAGCTGAAATTAATAGAACACAGAAAGAGAGAGAAATCCACAAAGCCAGAAGCTTAAGGCAAGGAAGCCCAGAGGAAGAGGGAGAGCCCCAGCAGACACACCATGTGTCTTGCCATATGAAGAGGAATCCAGTATCACTGGCAGCCAGAGAGAAAACCCTAGTGAAGCCTGGATTTGAAAATTTTCACAGCCTCAGAATTGTAAGCTTATAAGTTAATAAATCCTCATTATAAAACCCAACCCATTTCTCATATATTACCTTGAAGTGCTTGCAAACTAAAACAATCTGTAACAAGTGAAGGTGAAACCTTCCACCAAAGAAAAATTCAGGACCAAATGTCTTCAATGGTGAAATCTACTAAACATTTAAAGAATTAACACCAATTCTTCTCAAACTCTTCCAAAGAATTTGAGAAGAGAACATTTTTTTATTCATTCTACGAGTCCAGTATTACAGATAACAAAACCTAATAAATATATCACAAGAAACAAAAATCATATCACAGAATAGTTTCCATTATGAATATAGAGCAAAAATCCTTAACAAAATAGTAGCAAACTGAATTTATAGCATATTGAAAATATTAAACACCATTACCAAGTGGTATTTATGGTTCAACATATGGAAACCAATCCAAAAAAAATAAACCACATAAATAGAAAAAAGGAATTTTAAAGACCACGATTATTTCCATAGATGCAGAAAAGGCATTTGGCAAAGTCCAGGACCATTTATTGTTAAGAACACTCAAATTTCTAGGACTGGAAGAGAAATTTCTCAACAAGAGAAAGGAAATTTATGAAAAACCTACTGCAATATCATTCTCAATGATGAAATATTGAGAGCTTTCCTCCTAAGATTAGGAGGATGCCAACTTTCTCCACTGCTATTCAATATTGTACTGTAAGTACTGGCCAGGGCACTTAAGCAAGACAAAGAACTGAAAGACATGCAAATTGGAAAGTAAGAAGTAAAACTATATTTATTTACAGATTACATGATTAAATATATGGAAAATCCAAATAAATATACAGGGAAATTATTAGAGCTAATAAATGAGTTCAACAAAATAGCTGTGTAAAAGCTCAAATAAAAGGGGGAGAAATTAAGAAAACAATTCCACTTACAATGGTATCAAATGAATAAAACATACAGGGATAAGTTTAACCAAGGATACTTTTACATTGAAAATGGGAAAAAAACATTGATGAAAGGCATTAAATAATATCTAATAAGTAGCAACATATTGCATGTTAATAGACTAGAAGAGTTAATATTGCCAAGATGTATTATAAAAAATCATCTACAGTTTCGATGCAATCCTTATTGAAATTCCAGCAGTGAATTTTGCAGAAATGGAAAATACATTCCTCAAATTCATGTGGAATTTCAAGGTTCCCCAAATACATAAAACAATTTTGAAAAAAATAGAAAAAGTTGAAGAACTCACACTTCCCAACTTCAAATTGTACTGTAAAGATACAGTAACCAAAACAGTTGGGGTACTGGCATAAAGACAAAAAAAAATAGGCCATTTGAACAGAATTGAAAGTCAGTAAATAAACCCACACATCTCTCACAAATTGATTTTTTTAATTAGAGAAGTTGGAGTTTTACAGAAAAATTATGTATAAAATACAGTTTCCATATACCACTTCATTAATAACACCTTGAATTTGTGTGGTACATTTTTTACAAGTCATGAATGAACATTTTTATAGTTGTACTACTAACTATATTCCATCACTTACAATAGGTTTCCATCTTTATGTTATATAGTCCTATTTTTTATTCTATCAACAGAAAAACAACCTAAACTTTATCCTGTTACCCATATTCATATATATATATTTGAGTGCTGTTAATTACACAATGTTCTGCTACCATCACCATCATCCATCATCAAAATTTTGCCATCATCCCTAATAGAAACTCTGTACAATTTTAGCATTAACTCCCCTTCACCTATCCCTACCGTGGTCTCTGGTAACCTATATTCTAGATTCTGACTCTACAGATTTGCTTACTCTAAATATTTCATATCAATGAGATCATAAAATATTTGTCTTTTGTGTCTTACTTGTGCTCAAAATGATGTCTTCAAGATTCATCCATGTTGCCACATGTATCAGAACTCTATTCCTCTTTTTAGCTGAATAATATTCCATTTCATGTGTAAACTTCTTTTTATTTATCCATTCATCAGTTGATGGACACGGGTTGCTTTCATCTTTGGGCAATTGTGAATAATGATGCTATGAACATTGGTTTGCAAATATCTGCTTGAGTTCCTGTTTTCAAACTGTTTGGGTATATACCTAGAAGTGAGGTTGCAGGGTCATATGGTAATTCTATTCTTAAATTTCTTCAGAACTGCAAAACTACCATCCACAGTGACTGCACCATTTTAAATTCCCACCAGCAATGAATGAGTTTCCCTATTCCTCCACATCCTCTCCCCAACATTTGTAATTTTCCATTTTTAAAATAGTTGCTATTTTAGTGGATGTGCAATGGTATCTCATTGTGGTTTTGGTTTGCACATCCCTAATACCTAATGATGTAGAAAGTCTTTTCATGTGCTTTGTTGACCATTTTTAAAATCTTCTTTGGAGAAATATCTATTCAAGTCTTTTGCCCATTTCTAATTCCAAATTGTCTTTTTATTATTGAATTGTAGTATTTCTTTATCAAGCTGCATATTAAACTCTTATCAGATATGTGGTTTACAAGTATATTCTCCAATTGATTAGGTTTCCTTTTTTTACTTTCATGATAATATCCTTTGATGCACAAAATAATTTTTAATTTTCATAAGATTCCATTTATCTATTATTTCTTTTGTTGCTTGTTTTTAGGGTGTAAATCTAAGAAATCATTGCCTAACACAGTGCCCTGCAAATGCTTCCCTATGTTTACAGGATGATTAGTTTAATCATTCTGGTTCTTATATTTATGTTTTGAAGCATTTTGATTTACTTTCTGTGTATGATGTGAGACTGGGGTCCCCCTTCATTCCTTTGTCTATGGATATCCAGTTATCCCACCAACATATGTTGAAGAGACTGTTCTTTCCCAATTGAGTGGACTTGACAGGCTTGTCAAAAAGTAATTGCCTGGAAGCCCCTGTGAGCAAGGGTGAGCTCCCCTGAGCAGGGGGGCTGCCACACTGGTGAGCTGACTCAGCAGGTTGTCCCAGCAGGGGGAGACAAGCAGACACAGAGGAACACAGAGAAAAATGAACACAGCAAGAACAAGCAAATGGGGGGGATGTATAATAAATAATAAAAAATAATTAATTGCTTGGAGAGCAGATGTGGCTCAGTGTTGAGTGCCTGCATTGCATATATGAGGTACTAGGTTCAATTCCCAGTACCTATTAAAAAAGAAAAATAATAAACAGCTAAAAAGTAAAAACAAAAAACAAAAGCAATTGGCATAGGGGAGGAGATGCAGCTGAATGGTTGAGCACCTGCTTCTCATGTACAAGGTTCTGGATTCTATCCCCAATACCTTAAAAAAAAAATCAATTGGCATAGATGCAAAAATCCACAATAAAAGACTTGCAAATTGAATCCAAAAGCACACTAAAAGTATTATACACCGTGATCAAGTGGGTTTTATCCCCAGTATACAATAGTGGTTCAACACAAGAAAATCAATATGAACTTTTCTTGATAAAAACACTCTGAAAGATAGGAATAGAAGGAATCTTTCTCAACAAGATAAAGTGCACATATGAAAAACTCACAGCTGACATACTCAATGGAGAGATTTTGAAAGCATCCCTCTAAGATCAGGAACAAGACAAGAAAGCCCACTGTCACCACTGTTATTAAATATTGTGAATAACAATAATAACAATAATAAGAGCAATTAGGCAATCAAAATAAATAAAAGGCATCTAATTTGGAAGTAAAACCTTCACTATTTGCAGATGAATTGATCCTATGTATAGAAAATCCCAAAAAATCTACAAGGAAGCTACTGGAGCTAACAAATGAATTCGGCAAAATGGTGGGTACAAGATCAATTGCAAAAATTGGTAGTTACTATACACTAGTAAGAACAATCTGAGGAAGAAATCAAGAAAAAAATCCATTTACAATCACAATTAACAATCAAATACCTAGGAATAAATTTAATCAAGGATGTAAAGAACTTAAAGATGAAAAACCACAAAACGTTGCTAAAGGAAATCAAAGAAGATCTAAATAAATGGAAAGAGATTTCAAGCTCATGGATTGGAAGACTTACTATTGCCAAGCTGCCATTTCTACCCCAAATGATGCCAGATTCAATGCCATCCTAATCAAAATGTCAACAGCCTTCTTTGCAGAAATGGAAAAGCCAATCATTGAATTTATTTGGAAGACAAGGGATGCTAAATAGCCAAAAACATTTTGAAAAATAAAAAATATGTTGAAGGCCCCCCACTTCGTGACTTTAAAACTTATTATAAAGCTATACTTGTCAAAATAGCATGGTATTTGCAGAAGGATGGATAAAAATCAACTTTTGTAATGACAATCTGAAAAATATCTGATGGCAAGCTTGCAAATATATACTTTTATGAGCTGGTACTGAAAATACAGCATAACTAAGTAAAATGCATTTGCTTTTACCTATGTTGAAGTTGTGTCTTCAAAATGTATAAGGTGGAAGTGGTTGGCAGTGGATGGGGTGATAGTGGTGCAGGGATGTGAGTGGACTCGAAGGTGCTGGAATATGAGGGTGAGTAGTGTGGGAGGGTTGGGTTGGGCCATCACTGTAATTGGGTGGAGGACTGGAGGAAGGAACAGGTGAACTCTGGGGACTTGTATCTCTGTGGTTAAAACTACAATGGTAGGAATGTTCTTTTAGCAAATACATCAGGTGAAGTTTATTGGCACAGGTTGTTGGGGGTGTGGGGATATGTGGGAAAGGATGCAACTGGGCAATGCATCTATGGAATATGAAAGAGTTCATCTTGCCATAGGGTGTTATCTTAATAGATGGAGATCCACACCATAAATAAGAAAATATTAAATTCCCATCCTGGGGAGTCCTGCTAGGTTCTCAAATAGATGGGCAAAAATCTCTCAAGAACATAGTCAGTGACTAATAAAAGATGGACCTATATGTCAAGCCCTCAATATTAATGCATGTAACTATGAACCTTTTCCTTCAAAAATTGCAACCTACTATTTACCATAGGTTCTGAGAGGAGGAAGGGAAGAATAGGTCGAGCATCTGGCATTCTTAGGGCATTGGAATTGTTCTGCATGCTCTTACAATGACAGATACAGGCCATTATCCATTTTGTAAGAACTTATAACAGTGTATGGTACAGAATGTGAACCATAATGTAAACTATTGACCATGGTGAGTGGCAATGCTTCAATATTTGTTCATCAATTGAAACAAATGTATATACTCCTATAAGATGTTATTAATAGGGGACAATGTGAAATGGGGACAGGGATGTGATGAGTATATGG
>PVKH010012010.1:0-17489 GCA_004027955.1 Chaetophractus vellerosus | reverse complement strand
GACTAAATAAAATTTGTGCTATTCTGTAAAGCAAAAGTTCCATAAACTAAATCAGTAAAGAATTGATAACCTGGGGAAAATGTTTACAACACCTACAATAGGTAAAACGGAAGTTTCCTGAACAAAAAATGAATTCTTACTCATCCTGTTTGTTTAAGTTTGATCAAATGTAGAGGCAAATGGCCAAGGATAATGAACAGGCTGTTATGAGAAGAAATGCCAACAGCCAATAAAGACATGAAACAAAGACCATAAGGAAATAAGTGCAAATCAAAACAAAAAGTGCCGCTTCACTAACAGATTTGCAAAGGCTTACCAGCATGTTAATATCCGGTTCTAGCCATAACATAGGGAAAGAGGCACTCATATCTTTTTACTGATATTGTGACTTTGCACACCTTTGAGGAGGGTAGATTGGCAATATTCTTCAAAATGTAAAAATGCATAAATGTGTTGATCTAGCTATTCTACATGAGACTATTACAAATAATTAACACACATACACACACATGAAAGCGTATGCTGCAGGGAAAGTTCTCTGTGTGCAAAGTCCTGGTCCTAGCTCTTCTCATGGATTATTTTAATTCCCTCAATAACTAATGATGCAGGTTTCTTTTATTCCAGTTTTACAGAGAAGAAGACCATTTTGGAGAAGATAAGTAGCTTGCCATGGCGTACTTTGTGAGCAGTGAAGCTAGGATTTGAACTGCGTTCCTTTTGTATGAGAGCTTAAGCTCCTAAACATTATCATTTTTCCTTGCCTCCCTTTTGTTTGTAACAATGGAAAACTGGGGGGAAAAAATAAACCTTAAACATCTCTTAGTGAAGAGCAAGTTCAATAAATCAGCTTCTGGAATACTGAGCAGGATTAATTTTCATCAGGTCGAACTTATTACAGAAATGAAAAAATATCCAAAATATATTAGGTGAAAAGAAAAGCAAGGTACCAGAGAACATGTCGAACATGCTGCCTGCTGTAGCGTGTGGAGCTACGCCTGGAAGCGCAAAGGCAGGCCTAGCTGAGCCAGCCTCTGGGGAGAGAAACAGGCGTAACTGGGAAATGGGCTGGTGGCAGGAGGTGGGGGGTGACTTTTAATTTAGCATATTTGTACTCTTTGCTTTCTTTAATAACAAGCATGCCTTTCTTTTATAATTTGCACAAACTAATTTGGAAATCAAGAATAAACATTTCCTGGATACTTCCCCAGGATATGAGTCTGTTCCAAGAGGCCCACACCCAAATCAGGAGGGTGGTGACATTCTGACAATATGATTTCTAGAAAGAGGAAAAAATGACTTCAAGATGGGATGTTTCCTCACAAACAAGGGCAGGCAGGGCTGAACTGCTGGCTGGATATTTGAATGTTCTGATGGCATTTTTTTTTTCTGGCTATTATAAAGAGAGGGTCGTTAGGAAATCCTGCCTCACGCAGGGCTTCGGCGGCGAGCCGGGGCCCTATTTTTATAGGGTGTCCTGATGGGCTTCTTCCCCAACATCACTCATGTCTAACGGAACATGCCCCACAGTTCAAGGAACAGCAGGCAAGGTCACTTTTCTATACTTGGTGCAAGGAGCTCACGTTTTCCTGCTCAGGACATTCCCCGTGGCCCTGGAGAATTCCACAGCTCAAGAGCAGTAGCTTTATTCCCTTTAAGAGATGGAAAGGAAAAAGGTGCAAAACGACAAGGGATGGCTCCTTGTGCTCGGCCACCCCTCACCAGGGAGAGAGATGTTCAGAAGGATTAAACCCAGAGCTTCTTGGAGGTGAGAGGTTAATGCTTTGGGTAGCCCCCACCCCAGTCCGGTATGGTGCTTTTACAAAAGAAATTAGAATTTCCTCACACAAGGCTTGGCAGAGCATTAACCATGTTCCAACACGCTGTACCTTACATAGACATCAATGAGGTGGTCATTGCTTGTCTGTGAATTCCTATCGCAGATAATTAAAGAACAAACCCCACTTCAGTTAGCAAAGCTTTCCAACTCCTTATCAGAGGACTGTACATGTTCTTAACAGTGAACAGACACAGAGATTAAATTTCAGAGAGAGATTTATTTTGTGCTCTTGTCCCGTTATTCACCAGAGAATTGTGCAATGCAAGTAATCTGATCAGAATAATGCATAGGGACATATTTCAGAAAACCAATAATTGCAGTAACATTCAGCTCAGCAAGGTACCAAAATAAAGTCCAGATTCACTCTCACCCTTTTCCCCAATTCCTTAATCATGGCTTCATAATATGCTGCCACGTTGTCCATTACGGCCACAAGCTGGAAGCATCGCCATTGGACTTTGAGAGATTTATTGTGATTTTAGATCTATAGCACTTCTCCAGACCCAAAATCAAAATGATATTTTATTGACATGCTCTAGCAAGATTTTACAGCTTTTATATCTTAAGGATTCTTTATCCTTGACTGGGTCCTGCAAGTTGTTTTTTATGTTGGGAAGCAGTTAAGTTGAACAATAGAAAAATTACTAAAACTGGCTCTATTTAAATTCTGTTTACTTCTTTAACCTTTTGACTTACCTACATAAAAGGTAATCTTTCAAAAACAAGCCCCAAACAGAATCATCGCCTATTTGCTCTCCTCAAATCCTTACGGAATAAACAGAATCTGTAACAAGATCCCTTTAACCATTTTTTATTCTGCTCATATTTGCAATGATTTTATAACGGACGGGTGGTTTGGCTCTCTCACGTTATCACAATCAGTGCATCCTGGGATTAAAAACCATTTAGGGCCCAACTCTTAAACAAACTCCCCACACGGCAGTATAATGAACATTATGCATTGTTTCTTTTTATTGTTGCTGGCTTTATTGGTTTGGCCAAGAAGCTCGGGTCCTCATTTTCAAGCAGAGGAGCGACCTGCTTCCCAACATGGAAAGTCGATTCAAACGAGGTTGCAGAGGTGGCAGGGAAGTAAATGCATGCATCTCGATGGCCACCATCTCGTTTTATCATGCAAGGCCCGTGCACTACTCACCTCTGCAGAGACATTTCTTAGGAATAGCTTCATGACGGGCGTGGGCTGGTGTCTAAATTGCTCAAGAACAAATTTGTTGAGTTGCTGAGAAATGGCATTGAGAAGACCAGGGCGAGCCAACGAGCATCTTAGACGCCTCACCACGGGGGAAAGCCGCAGGCAATGCTGTGGGGGTCGGCTCCGCTGCTGGTGGTGGGCTCCAGGCGTGGACAGTCTTGGGCAAGGGGCTGCCCCTCTGGCGTCCTGTGCAGTGGCTAGCCCAACAGGGGAGGGTGCCCCTACCCGCGGATGGTGACTCCACTGATGAGATGCAACCAGGAAGGTCAGTTCCAGCCACACCAGATCTCCTTCCAGGATCCTACGGCGTTAAATAGGGTGAAGACAGTGGACTCAATCCTATGCCACTACAATTCCCCAGACTTAGGTCAAAAATAGAAACTGCTCTGCAGAACCTGCATACTAGATAAGATTTTTTTTTTAATGCTTCCTTTTGCTATTATTCATAAAATAGAATATGCATCCCAAGGAAGAACTGGGCTTGGAATCTGACATGAATTTGGACAATAGGGTCAGATGATACTTTCTTAAGTGTTTATGGTTCCTTCACTGGTTTTCTATGCCTACCTAAGAGGACGGTCCAACCCCAACAGTTAACACAGAAGGAGAAAGCTCTGTCTCAGGAGCCAGTCTTCCTCTTTAGCTTATCCATGAAAATGGGAAATTGCCGGTTCTACTGACGCTCACATCGTTTAGCCCATCTTCATTAAGAATTACGTTAGCACATTAGGTTTATGGAATGCTTTACACTTACGACCATTTCACTGTTTCTGCTTGTTCACCACATGAACCAGGTAGACATGATAGTCATTATTGTTAGATGATAAAATTGATGTTAAGTGAAATTGTTATTACTATCAAAATTAGGAACAAGGCAAAGATGTCTGCTATCACCTTGACTATTTCACATTGCTCTGAAAGGTTTCTCAAAGCCATAACATGTGAACATTTAAAAAAAAGAACTATTACAAAAGAGACAAAGTTGTTATTTGCAAGTTATATGCACTCATACATTGAAACCCTTAGAGTTAATATGAGTTTTAAGTAAAGCATCCAGGAACAAGATAAATATACAAAAATTAATTCCTAACTTATTAGAAGAACTTATGGAAGAGAATTACTTCCATAATAGCAGACAAGAAATAAAATATATAAAGAGTGTACAGAATTTGCAATAGGGGAACCACAAATATTTCCTGTATGGCATTAAAAAGTGTTTATAGAAATATAACATGGTCATATAAAGATGAATATTTTCCCAATTAATAAAAAAATATGCATATGCAGTCACTATTTTGGCAGATAGTGTTATGGCACCTGGCAGAGTCATTCTAAAATGTGTCAAAAATAAATAGCAAAGAACAGCTCAGAAATTGTTGGTGGAGGGCAATGAGAGGAAACTATCCCTGTCAAAAAGTCTCATTTGATGAATGATTTTTTTTCTTTTAAGAGGAAGAATTACAAACCATGGGAAAGAGCTGTGTATATAAATAGCGTTATTAATAAATAATGCTAGGAAAAATGACCATCTGTTTAAGAATAAAAACTGGCCTAAGTATAGCCACACCTCACATGATATAATAAAATAAATTCCAGGTGGATAAAAGAATCAAATAGGTAAATTTAAAATAAATGACCATTCAAGATTTTTAAAATAAGACTTTCTGTTTTTTTATAATTTTAGGCTATAAATTCCATGAGGGAAGAATCATGTCCGTCCTTTTCATCCCTATACATCCATGGAATTAATGAATGAATGAATGCGAAAACACAAAAATAATGGAAGAAATTACAAAGAAAATATGTACGGATTTGAGTATTTTAAAAGTTTCTTTAAAAAAAAAAGACCGTATCTAATTTTTAAAAAATGAGAAATATGTAAATCCAGGGGAAGACTGCAAATGCTATGATTAAGGATCAGTATTCCTAATATAGAGATTTTACTAGTCAATAAGAAAAAGACAATTAGAGAAACATGGAGATCATTTCAAGCTGTGGTTCTGGAGAGTGATTTAGCTGCTGACAGCACAGGCACACATGACGATGGCTGGGCAGTTCTGAAGGCCTGCTGTAGTCGGTGACATGCATTTATTCTAGTCCACAGCTGCAGGGTTGTGGGGTTTTTCTCTAGAAACCCAGATATAGAAGCATCAATCTAAACAGACTTTTAACTCCTTGCCATCATTATCTAGAGATGCATATGCCTTCTCAGTGTCCCCTGATAAAGATATACTTCCAATCACTTTTTGCTAAGCTGAGATTTGGTTAAATTTATCTTCACACAAAAAAAGTTAGAATTTCCTGCTAATTTGGCTCACAAAAATAAAATGGAATCGTTTTTGGGTTTCCATGAGAATTTATCCATTTATCTTACCCATAAATGAAAAATTACTATACAAAAATGACAATGATATATTGTCAGTTGTGTGGTTTAAGCTGGGAGAAAAACTCTTCTGTCTCAGAAGCTTTAAAAAAAATTATGAAGGAAACCAAGCATCCTATTTAAATTTTCCAGACCTTGATATCCAATTCCCAGGTATACAAAGGAGGGAAGATGAAATCATGTCAGGATTAGTGAAAACTCAGGATGGGAGGGGGCACAAAATAATATAAAATAGTCTAATTTACAGACAGAGTTTAGGAAAGCATTAAAATACATAAAGAAATAGATGAAAATCCAAAGACTCAAATGTTTTCTTTTAAAAAGAGAAAACAATATAAACCACAAAATATAAGGACAATCATCTTTAAATTGTTTTGTATTTCTGATTTACAAAAACAATAAATGCTCTTTATTTTAAAAGTTTAGAAAACAGGATTCTGATTACTCCACTGACTGAAGACATACTATTACTCTCTTCCCTCTCGAAATCCTGTTGAGATCACTGAAGAAATGCTTTTAAAAGTGGATTGTGATACTGGAAGAAAAGAGGGGTGCCAGCACTAGACCAGAACCAGGAAATTCCAGACAAGGAGAGCATATGAAAATTGATCACTGGCAAACCCCAGTCAGCTAGTGCATCAGCAATCCCAAACAGACAAAAGAGGGGACCTTCACAAAAGCAAGTTCTCCCAGCAGAACCCGTAATAACCAAGATCGGAGGAGGAAAGACCAGCCACGGGCGGCCAGGCCTGAAGGTCCCTAAGCGCTGTGCTGACCAGTCTCCAAAGATGGCGGCCGCGAGCGCCTCCCCCCGCGCCGCCGCCCTCGCGGAAGCTGGGCTGGCCCGGGCTCCCGGACGAGGCTGCCCAGCTCCAGCCTGCTCCTGGAGCCTGGCCGCTTCCCCTTCCTCCCTCCTTGGAAGTCCTGCGCTGCCCTGGTGGGAAGGCCGGCGCCCTGCTGAGGAGACCACCTAGAGCGCGGGCTCTTAACCTTATTTTTGCTCCACGGACCCCTAACTAAGCCCACACTCTACTGAGTATTATTTAATAAAGATGTCACACCCGCGCCAACACGCCCCCCCGAGAAATGTTTTTTTGAGTTTCACTTCAAGCTCACGGACCCCTTGTTGAGAAGCCCTGACTTAGAGAGACCACGTTTGCCGGGGCCACGTGGAAAGGCCACGAGGGAAAAGGCCCTGAGGTTACAGGGCGGGAGGCAGAGAGCGCCACCGCCGCCAGCCCGGCCTTGCGGGAGCCCTGCGGGGCGCGGGGCTGGGAGGGGCGGTCCAGGATGGCGGCCAGCCGCGCCCGCAGGCGGCAGCAGACCCAGCCGACAGCGCGGGCAGCACAGCCGCCCAGCGAGACAGCCAGCCACAGGGTCCGGAGCGACCGAAAAGGGCCGTGTGGAGCCAGGCCCTGCTCTCAGACCCGCGGAGTTGGGAAATTGTCCCCAGGCTAAAGGTACCAGCACGGCAGTCTTAAGTGGCATTTTTGAAGAGGAGGTCCTCAAGGTGGGGGCTGTGGCCAGAGAAGCACTGCTGCTGAGGAAGGAGTGTCCCCGGGGACCATCCTGGAAAGCTCACCTGGTCAAGCGTCTCAGCTCCCATCCTGCACAGACACCAGAGCCAGGGCTCCTAACATCAAAATTCTCACTCATGGCCAAGGTAACGCACCCCAGTTAATGCCATCTGGTTGACAATCTATCAAGAAAATGAACAATTAAGGATGGTCCTACATTGGAGGAAAGCAGTGTGAAAGAGCAGGGCCCATACAATTCAACCCCCCCCTTCAGGGGAAGGAGGAAGAAGAGTTAATCACGGAAATGGGAGAAAATGTTTAAATAAATAAAATGAATTTGCTCAGAGAAATCTAAAAGAATACCTATTAATTAGAAAATAGGCCCTATGAAAAACTCAATAAAAAGAAAAGACTGAATAGCAAATTAGGAAGGTGGAAGGTTGAGGGATTCTCCCAAAACTCAATTCAAAAAGACAAAGGTAATAAGTATGAGAGAATCAAAAGATAACAGTTGGACCAGTCACCTAATAGAGATTTCCGAAGATAACAAAGGTAATGGAAGGGAGGATGTAAACAAAGACTTAATGGAGTAATTCTCCCAGTGTGGAAAAATGTCTTGAGTTGTTTTGTTGTTGTTGTTGTTGTTGTTGTTTTAATAATTAAAAGGTTTCATCAAGTACTGTGCAGGAAAATGCAAAATGACCCATTCCTAAATTCATCCTAAAAGCATGGGGAGAGAAGAGGCCAGGTTATCTACAGGGAACAAAACTCAAATTGGCATCAGCTGTTCATTGACAAAAACAGGAACTAAAAGATAATGAAGCAATGTTTTAAGGATCAAGAAAAGATAATTTTGTACTTGAATTTCATCCCTAGCCTAAATATCAGTCAAGTGTAAGACAAAATAAACATATTTATAGACATTCAATGATTAAGAAAGTTTACTAACCTTTCTAGAGGACTCACTTAAATGTTTACACTGACAAATATGAAAAATGAACCTAATAAAGAAGACAATGGTTATAAGAAATAATGGTGAGAAAAATAACAACAAAGTACAACTTCAAAGAAGGCGAATTAATTTTTATAATATAGTTAGAGCTGGATGTGGTTTATAAAAGTAAAAGGATAATGCAAATATGCATAATATGGATCTAAAACTCAAATTACATCAACAAAGAGTAAGAGATGAAAGGAATAGAATTCATGAAAGAGTTGTCATGTCTCGAGGAGATGAAACTTAATATGAGTCAAAAAATTAAGACAGAAAGCACATTGAAGACAAGAAAAGGAATTATATTTCATATCAAAGTACAGTCCTTTCTGGTACAACCTCTCTTATACTGAACAACATCATATCAGATTGTTTAAAACAAAAACAGGAAAAACATAAGAAACTAACTTATTCATAGACTTACCATAAGTTTTTAAGATACATCTTAAAAGTTGACAAAGCAAGTAGATAAAATGTGAATAAAGATACAGGGGGTTGGATTATCAACTGAACATTTGATTGAAAGGGTGCAAAGAGAGCTTTATTCCTAACAAATGGAGAATACAAACGTTTTTCAAATAGTCATTGAACATTTATTTTGAAAATATGTCCATGTTTCAATGCATAAGGAAAATTCAATTTCACAATAAAGTAGAAACCATTGGGTCCCAGAGTCTCTGGAACCAAGGCAATAAAACTAGAAATAATAACAAAAGGATGGCAGCAAAATGTCAATCCACTCAAAAATGTAGACACAACACTCTAAATAACTTAGGAATGCAAAAGAAAATAAACGTTAAAATTAAAAATGCTGAATAATGAGAGTATTCCATATTAAAACCCACAAGGCACATGCAAAGCAGTCCTCAAAGGAAATTGTAGAGCTTTGATGCAGTTTTAGAAAATAGAAAAGATTAAAAGTGAATTAACTAAACATTGAATTCAAGAAGTTAGAAAACTAACTTAAAATACGTAAGAAAATATGAGTAAGAAATTAATAAAGATAAAAGCAGAGGATTTCATTTCTAGCATGACATGCTGGTTTCTTTGGCTCAAATCTTTCACTGCAAACAACTAAAAATAATGGGCAATTTAATTCTGAAGTTCCATGGACTGGGAGGGATCTGTGTCACCTAGTTTTTGTCATCTGCGGATTTCTTCTCCTTCATTACCCTATTTGGTTTATTTTGGTTTTAGGAAGCATCTTTGGAGATTCAAAAACTATGCGTCCGCTTTGATTCCACTACTGCAAGCTGGTAGATTTTTAAATGTTGATGAAATGAACCATGCTCGAAGAAATTTTGAATATTTCACAATTTATCTTTAAAAATATAGAAGACTTATGACAATAATCATAAAATAAATTGAAAAATATTTGAAATACTCTTCCCTAAGAAAGGCACCAAGCATATTGGACCAAGTCCTCAATATACAGATAATGACTATGCTATTTAAATTGTCTGTGTTGATCACACCAGAAAATAAAAGCACATGAAATAAAACTGCAGAACTGCCCTATCTATGAAGATCCAATACACGTAAAAGGTAAGAAAATCCTAGGAATTTAAATCCAGCTAATATATAAAAAAGAACAGCATAATTATGGCCAGTGGATTTTTTTCTAAGCATGGAAGGGTGATTCTGCATTAAGAAATAAGTTGATGCAATGTGTTTCATAAAAGCTCAAGAACCTGAATCATATAATCATTCCATAAAAACTGAAAGAGCATTTGACTTACAAATAAATCCACACACACTCTTTCATAGTGTTGGAGATTGTATCATGTCCCCCACAAAAAGTATGTTCAATTCCCCAACCCATGGTCCTGAGGGTATGAACCCACTTCTAAATAGGACTTTTATCGATGTTATGAGTTAAGGTTGCCCAAACTGAATGAGGGTGGGCCTTCTTTACAGTATGGCTGAAGTCCTTATAAGCAAAAGAAATGGGGTACAGGCACAGAAACCTTGGGGATTAGCCAGAAGTTGGAAGGCAACAGAACCTGGAAGAAGAAGGAGAAGATGCCACAATGTACACTGCCATGTGACAAATAAAGCCAAGGAACCCCAAAGATTGCCTGCCAGAAGATACCCCCCTCAAGATGAGGCAAGCCTTCTAGGCTCTGAAATCAAGAGCCAATAAATTCCTGTTGTAAAGCCAACCCAATGTCTGGTATTTGTTTTAGCACCGGGAAACTAAAACACATGGTAACAAAAAGCAAAGAGACAAACCAAAACCTCTTGAAAAACTAGGAATAAGGAGAAATTTCCTTAAGTTTATGTTTATGCCAACAATCTAAAGAAAACTATATCTAAGAGAGAACTACTATATGTGTTTTTATTAAAGCTAAGGAAAAGACAGAAGCTCATTAGTGTTTCCATTTAACTTGCACTAGAAATCCTAGCCAATGCTTTACAACAACAAAGAGGAATAATGGCTATAAATACATTAAAGGAATTTTTTAAAAACTTAGGGTACATGACAGAAAAATCAGGACTGTTATCCATAAGACAGAGTTTCTGATTATTGGGTTCCTAAAAGTCATAATTTATTTAACCAACCCTTTCTCTGCTTCTAAATTTTTACTGTATAAACAATGCTTCTATTAATATCCTAAATAGGCTTATCTTTGTAAATAACATCAGTTATGTCTTGATCATAACTTCTTAAAAGTAGAATTACTGGGTGAAAACATATACAAGCTGCAAAATTAGAAGGAAAAAAAAAGCAAAACAGAGGCACCATCAATTTGTGGTTATACCAACAAGCTATGAGCTTGCCTGTTCAACTGTTTACAACTTTGGGATAAGGTATTAAATGTGTAGGTTAATCTGAGGAGCCTTGTTGTCAATTTTCTATTGAGTCTTTCCACCAGAATAGATTGTCTCTTTATCTGTTCAAGCCTTATTTTTGTATTCCTCAGGAAAGTTTTGTTGTCTTCTTCTTTTGGATCTACATTATTCTTCCAAATATTTTCCTGGATACTTTATATTCTGTGTTGCTCTTGTGCACAGCCAGTCCTTTTCTGCTACTCATACTAAGTGATTATGACTGACATATAAGATTATTATTGATTTGCATAGGTTTATTTACGATCAACTCATTTGTATTTTATATTTCCTTGGAAATATAAAATTAAATATTAAAACTAAATGATTTCTAGCAAAAAGAAAAAGATCAAACATATATTTATTGAAATGAAGTATCAATGGTAAATTTAGAGAATATGATATTAATGATCAATTTTGAAATCAAAGGATCTTTTTATTTTAGGGCTTAGATTAATTGTCTTCAGATATTTTACAACTGATTTAATCAGTAATGAGGTTAAGGGAGAATTATGCAAGGATTTGATCCACTGGTCTGAAATATCTTTGAAAAAGACGTAATTCTTTGTATGAACACATGCCTCTGTGAGTGAGATCTTGTAAATGGTCCCTTTGGAGATGTTCTAAGAAATTGTATCTGTTTATAATCTGGTATTGGACTATGAATAAAGGTTTGCATATTAGAAAGAGAAATTCTTTGGAAAATTCACTCTGCATAGTTTCAGTTATAAAAATCCTGTGATTCAAATAACGAAAGCACACTGTGGACCATAAGAACAGCCATCATCTCCACCATCTTATTAAACAGGAGAGACTTCTGAGGCGGCTGGCTAAACAGCTGCCTGCCCTCAAAACGCTCCGGGCCGTGTGGAAGTCACCTACCCTGTGGGCTTGTCGTCTTTGGAGTACGGGTAGCCTGAGAAAGGCCTCTTTTTCCTGAGAAGCAGCAAATTCTGGAGTGAAGGGAGGAGACAAAATTAAGATGTAACCAAGAGTAAAAAGCAGTGGGTGAGCGGGGACAAAACAGGGCATGGTGCATGCACCAGCCCTGAGTAGGGTCAGAAAGAAAAGGCCAGGTCAGCCGGGGTGCAGCTGCCCCTGAGCAAGGAATCGTGGCGGGCAACTGACTCACGTGGACAGCACCTGCCATAACTTGTCAACAATCATCTTCCAGGGTTTGGCTTTCTGGTTCATCTTGAACCCAGAAGCGGCTCAAAATATCTCTGCCGGACACTGGGTCTCTTTTTGTATTCAGAAACCCTGTCACCCAACCTCAGTTCCCCTACCCTCATTCACCACGGGATGCGCAGCGACTGCAGAATGACACATTTAGACCAGAAGAGCTGTCCTGACTCATTCCAGCCCCAACTTTCCAAAAGTCTCTGAAATGCGTAACAGCAGTTCATGTGTTCAAGTCCATTCGCTCGACGATTTCATGTTAAACACAAACAGCAACCAAGTCACTGCAAGCCGATGGATAGAAGAGTAACCATTACAAATGGGCTCAAGGTTTCTTTTTGGGGTGATGGAAATGTTCTAAAATTAGATTATGGTGATGAGTGCACAGCTCTATAAAGATACTAACAAGTAATTGGAGTGCACAGCTAACACAGGTGCATTTCATGGTTTATAAATTATGGCTCCATAAGGTTGTTTTAAAAAAAAAAGAGTAAACAGAACAGAGCTGGGCCTTGTCCTTCGGGGCTCGCAGAAGGGTCGACAAGAAAGTACCACAAGCGTGTTGGGTGCTATTGCAAAGAAGGTACCGTTGGGGAGGGTCTCGAATCCACGGTCACCTTAGAAGAAAGAACGGTGCCCCGGACTTGAAAGTAACTTGGCATCTCTCAAACATTTCTTTTCCTTAAGCCACACTCTCTTCCTCTAAGTCAAGGCCCACCTGGACACTGGTTGGTAAAATAAAAGCTGACTTCTGTCTTGGGCAGGCCCCCATCCAGCCTGGCAAACATCCAACAGCACATGCCCTAGGAAAACACAGCCAGGAAGGTCAGCCTCTGCGGTAATCATACATAAGAATCCTAAAACGCTACTAATTACTATGTTTGCAATTATTTCAATTTTTGGTTTTCATAATAACTCTTCATGGTTCTGTTGACCAGGGGGAAATTTTATTCCCAAATGTGCCCATGTCAAATTTGCCATTATCTTCCAGGGGAAAAAAAAATGAAAAGGCTTGTAAAAAGAGATAAAGTTTACTCATTGGAAATTAGAAATGAATATTTATTGTCAGATCTCTGTCTCGATTAAAACCTTCTATTTAACACCAGTTGAAAGTGTAAATTATTCACATGTTTACATTTCAATGACTTCTGTTCTCTAATGATTCTATTTTCTAGAGTGTATTAGTGGTGAGATAATGAAATGCCTCATCAGCTTGGAGTATTAAGCAAACAACCAACTTCAACTTTTTCAACAGTGAATAAAAAATAGAGTGGTCCCCAACAATTTACTTTGCCAATTTAATACAATATTCAGCTAACCTCCCAGAACATAGCAATAAAGAGAGAGCTGCCAGCAGGCAATGGGAATGCGTTCCAGCCTCCCATCCACAAGTAATGGGATTGGGATGACAAATATACTGCCCGCACACAAATCATGAATTTTGGCAAGATCCGTCTTTGCCAGAAGGGAAGAGGATTGAAAAAAAGGAGAGCACAGAGCTCTCTGCTTCTCCAGCCAGCAAAGATGAGCTCTTGCTATTTGAATGACATTATATAATTACTTGTTCTGTTCTTCCCTCCTAGGTTATTACTTAATGTTAGGAAATTTTATTAATAACCATAATCTCTTGTCTGTTTATACTGCTTTAAGTTTACATTACACTTGCACATATGTTATTGCATTCAAATGAGGGGCTCTTTCTAGAATACCGGGGGAAATCTATATATGTCTAGAGATAAATTAACTTGTGTATTGAGATTTGACAATTTTCTAAATCAAATCTGTTTTCCAAAAATTTCCGTGAAAGTGTTTTATAATGTCTTCTACAGTAGTAAGCCACACCGTCCATACATTTAAGTGTTCAGACCCTATAATGTCGTCCCTTTAATTAATAAGCCCCTATTTCTGTAGAAACGACAATAAGATTTTTTTAAGTTATGCCAAGCATAACTGCTGACCTCGAGCAAGTCAGAGAAATGCCTCCTTTAGATTTAGAACAGGCACTGTGGTTGACGAGTGAAGACATAATCTCTACTTCAAAATATTTACACGCTAAGAGTAAATAAAAATCTTGTTTCATCAAAGGAAAAGTAGCAAATCCCGGCGGTGAGCAGGGGTCACGCAGTGCCCTGAAGGCCGTGCAAGGGCAGCGCTGGACGTAGCTCCCTTTCTCCGTGGGAGTGAAGTCCTCACTGCCACCCGGGGTGCCGGCCTTGGGGGGCACCTCAGCGGGCGTGGGGGGAGGAGGCTGCAGAGTGAGCCCTCGTGCGGGGCGGGGAGGCGGCCCCAGCCACCTGCGGGCACCCGAGCTTGGCGCCACCGAGGGGGACCATGGGTGTGAGCGAAAGGCGCAGTGACCGTGCGAGCGCTGATTTACAGGCTGCCGTCCCCGACTGACCCCGCCGTCGGTGAGGGGCCCGAGAGAGGACATCCAACCATTTAGAGCTAGTTCAACACTTTAAATCTGACAACCGCACGTGAGATGAATTAAATGGGAAAGAAGCTCGGGCCGACCTAATCATTTCAGCGTGAGGGACTGAGACCTAAGCCCTGGCGACGGCACTAATGGGACGGGGAGGGGACAGGCGATGACAGGGCGCAGCGGCCGCGCCGTGTCGGAGGTGAGGGGGAAGGAGTCAAAGTTGGCTCTGAAGATGCCAACCTTGGCGACTTGGAAGAGGGCGGCGCCGCTGGCGGGAGCAGGGAGGCTGGCTGGGTGCAGGGATGAGGAGGTTGGCGCAGGACGCGAGCAATGCGAAGTGACCGCCTGACGCCGCGGTGGGAAGGTGGGCAGCAGCTGTGCACACAGAGCAGAGTGCACGAGCAGTGGGGCCGGGAGGCGCCGCCGTCCAAGTCAGCAGTGCAGAAGTGACCGCCGAGCCCACCGGGGCAAACGAGGACCCGCGCGGGGAGGGCGCCAGGGAGAAACCTGCGGGGGACCCGGCGGGAGGAACAAATGAGAACCCACTAGGAAGGGCAGAGGTGGCCGGAGAGGAGGGGAAAGAACCCCAGAGGCCAAGAAAAAAATGTTGCCAGAAATAAAAAATCTAGAAAACCGCCTCAAAAGTGTTGCACGAATCCAATTTATATATTTAGAAGTGCAGGTGTTGATTTCAACGTTTAGCCCCAACATGGACATTTCTACCCTGTAGATCAAATGTGACAAAAAGTGTGGGATAAAACTGACCACATTAAGATATTCTGCTGTCATTTCCCAGGTCTTTAACACGCAGTTTTTTATCTAATAGGATATGCAAGTCATTCCGTGTCTTTCCTTTGACCTCCCATGAAATGAATTTGGCCCATGCACTCTATCCCAGAACATCTTTTTAAAATGCAGCAGAGACTTTCAACTTGAAAAGAAAAATCATTTTTTTAAAATAGAGCCTTCTCTGAGCATTGGAGCTACAGAAGGTGGGAACCCCCCAGAGGCTCTATGCCCACCCACCTGAGCGGCCTGGCACTGCCAGCAGAGCCCCCCGGGATGCCCGGTGCCAGCAGGAACCCCCACCTGGGGTCTGCCTCAGGGGCCCTCTCAGTTGCCATCTGGGTGGCTTGAGGTGGACCCTGAGCTCGTCCTCATGGCACTCACTTGCCGCAGCCATGACCTCCTTCTGGTCCCGCAGAATCGCCAAGAGATCTTCTCCCTCTAGGGTTTGACCACACACAAACCATGTTTGCTCTTGGTTTTGGCCTCCTCTTCTCCCAGACCCGCCAGCCCCCACCCAGCCCCACCATCTTTGCAGAATTCCCTCTTGCCAGGGGCTTTCTTATTTATCCACGTGCTCTCTTTAAAGCTCACTCACTGCCACCACCTCGGGGAGTTCCTCTAGGGACCACCTGCTTCCCCCAGGTGCCTTACCTGCCACTGTGCTCCAGACCCAAATGCACACGCAGTTTTCAAAGCCTGTGCGGCGGCCCCAGCTCACTTGACCTTCCTGAGCTACCTCCGCACTCATTGTCTGGAACCCAGTCCTCAGCTCGTTGTGACACTCTACTGTTTTTGTAGCTGCCTCACATTTTCGCTGCATCTCCCCAAGTGGTCTGTAAGGACTGGTCTTACACTTAACATCATAGAACCCAAGAATGTCAGAGTTAGGAGGAGCACTCCTGATGACTTTAAGCCCATGTTATAGAGGAGTCTGCAGAGACAGAGCTGGAATGTGCCTGGACCAAAGATGAACGTTAGTTAGCCACAAGAATGGGTCCAGTTCCCACCCTGGGCTCCTCTCACTTGCATCATCCCACCTCGTTTGGAGTGGCCAGTATGTTTGAATATCATTGCAAGGCAAGTTGGAAATTTTCATGAGGAATTCAATAAGCCAGAGTCCCTTGGTAATATATAATTCACAGTGAAGGAATTAGTTATTTTTGGACAAGAACAATCTCAAAGAATGTAACAGGGTCTCTGTAGGGAATAGGCCTTCCATTTCCTTACACAGACCCCTTAAATTAATATTGGCGTTGCCCACAGTGATTGGCTTGGGAAACGGAGACGGGATCATTTTCCATGGACTTCCTCCCTGGACCCACCAAGGCCATGGCCCACTCATCCTTTCTCGACTTAATTTGGCCTTTCTGCTTCTCGCGGTACAGAAACGTTGCCCTGCCTGTTCCTCTACATCCTGGCTGGCCCAGGGAAGTGTCGGGTCTTACCTGTTATCCCAGCGTGATTGTGGTTTGGATAATAAATCACAAGGTCACAAAACCAAGAGTGAAATGTGGAGCAGACTAACCAACCCTTCTGGGTTTTTTTTACAGCCAGCTCAGCACTTCCACCACTCTACAGCTGCCCTTGGGAGGCCGATGGCTCGGTGGGGTGGCCTGTCACGACACCCCCCAGCCATGCGGGTGATCCCATGACTGGAGCTGGGCCGGTAAATGCCCTTCTTAATTAGGCCAGGTCTAGCCGTAGGGCCAATAAAGGAGATTCCTCGCCAATAGGAAATGTCTTCGTTCCTGTCCGCTCCACCATATTTTGGACTTACACAGTGATTTGCAGTTTAGTACATTTACTTTTGTTAGGATTCCATTTATACATGGAATTTGAATTTTTCTTCTCAACTGCTGATCCTTCATTTCACAGGGCTTCCTATTCTTTGTCATAGTCTACTTCCAGTAAAAACATAATTTCCTTAACAAATAGATTGATTCATTCATTTAGCATCTATTCATTATGCTCAAACTGAGCTCTCTGTAGATATTGGAAATTAAATAATGAATGAGATGGACAGGCTCCCCTTTCCTCCTGTAAGTCTTGGTGGCATTTTGATTGAAATAAATAATGATTAAATGATAGATTTGATAAACCCTTTAAGGAAGGACACAGGAACCGGCGTCACCGGAAGCCTCCCCCCATTTTTGGTGGGCGTGGGGTCAGGAAAGGGCTCCTAAACGCCTGAGATTTTAATAGGGGGTAGAAGTTGGCCAGGAGGAAAGGGGCTGTGGAGGGCATTGAAGATAAAGGGAACAACTAAGGCAGAGGCCATGAGAAAGCAGAGACAGGCACTTCAGGAGAATTGGAAGACCCTGCAGGT
>PVKH010012009.1:0-17487 GCA_004027955.1 Chaetophractus vellerosus | reverse complement strand
TGGCATATTGATCTATCTTCCTTTGCTAAGCACCACTCATGGACTGTAGAGATTCTTGCCACTCTATTATAGAACGTAGCAGGACTCCCCAGGATGGGAATTCAATATTCCATCGGTTATTGTGTGGATCTCCACCCACTGAGACAACATTCCATGACCACATGAGTGATTTTATATTCCATAGAGGCATGCCCCAGGTGCACCCCTCCCCACAGATCCTCCCCACCACCGAAATCCTGGTCCAGTGATCCTACCCTGCCACAGTTGGAACCCTTCTGCAATCCAAAATCTCCCTCAAAACAAAACCAAAATAATAATAACAATAAAATTAAAAATTAAAAAAATTTGCTATGTGCCTTTCATCATCATAAGATCTGTTATCTTTTATGTATATTGGCTATTTCTTCTGTATGTCCCCCAGTGTATTTTTTTTTTTACTTTATTTTCCAAGAAGCTTTAAGTTACAGAAAAGTCACATAGAAAGTACAGGGATTCCCATATACCACACCCCTTAACCTCATCACCTACCAATAACATCCTACATGAGTATGGTGTATTTGTTACAATCGATGAACAAATATTAAAGCCTTGCTACTATCCATGGTCACTGGTTTACACTATGGTTTACATTTTACACTGTACACTTTTATAGGTTCTGAAAAAATGTATAATGCCTGTATCCATCATTGTAAGAACATGAAGAATGTATTATTTAATTTATATGTTTAAATATATTATTTAATTTATTTAATTAACAGATTCTCTTTGCTAATATTTTCTTAAGATTTTAAATATAGGATCATTTGGCCTAGTACTCTATAGTTTTATTTTTTTGCAATTCCCATGTCTGGTTTTGTTTTGAAGGTCATATTCACCTTGTAAAATGAGTGAATGTCTTCCACCATACTTTATTTCTAAAAGGGTTTGCATAGGATGGTTATTCCACCTTAATCTTTAGAACTATTTACCAAAGAAGTTTATGTTGCTCAGGAATTTTCTTTTGGGGACAGTTTTTCAATTGATTATATTTTCACATCCTTTGAAAAATAAAGTTTTGCCATCATTTCATTTTTCTTTGTTTTCCATTCTCAGTAATACTTGGACTTTCTTTTTCACAATCCAATTGTGTCTTTTATCAAAGTTTGTTAGGAAATAGTAAATGCAGATATTCAGAAATTAATTCATACCAACTAAACAAGCCATCTACCAAATACATATTTTGGGGCCCCTTACTTTGCTTTTCTTGATTTTTCTAACCTTAACTAGCATTACTTTGTTCTTAAATTAACTACTGAATTTAGACAGTTTCATTTTTCTGTCTGCTAAACCATATAATGGCTGGCTTAAACAACAGGAATTTTTTGGTTCACAGTTTTGTGGCCAGGAGAAGGCCAAAATCAATGTATTATCACGGCAATGCTTTTCCCAGAAGTCTGTGGCATTCCAGGGATGGTTGCTAGTGATGTTTTATCTTTGGCTGTGGGGTCACATGGGAATGCACATAAAGTATCTTCTCCTTTCTTGTCCTGGTTCCATTGCATTCTAGCTTCTGGCTGCTCCCTATGTCTTCTCTTTCTGTGTCTGCCTTTATAAGACTTTCAGTAATAGAATTAAGACCCATCCTGAATCATTTGAGCCTCATCTTAACTAAATAATCTTATCAAAAAAGTCCTATTTACAATGGGTTCACCGAGACATGAATGGATTAAGATATAGAACATGGTTTTCTGGAGTACATTACCCCAAGCAACTACACCACAGTGGGGCAAAAGTGTGTTAGAGTTCTCTTCTTCAAGTCCTTTCCATTAATAGAAAGGTTTCAATTAATTAATAAATTTGAAAAGTATCAGCAAGCTGCCATACTCTAACCGTGTTCTTCTGCTTATTGCATCAATCAAACCTGGATGAAAATAACTGTCTCACCCTTAAGGCCTTCTACTGACTCTAACTGCCTACATTATGTTGCTCAATAACCCAGTATGCTTTGAATTTGTTGCATATAGTATTCATTTTTGAGGACATTCTCGTCATATTTTAGAGAATTCTACTAATTTAAATGAAATCTACTTCTAACATATTTCCAGGAGATTGTGCTAAAATTAAAACTAAACATTTAAATCAACAAAAACAATAGCCTAGCCTAGCATAATATGTACATGATATGCAAATGTTGATATCAATTAAAAAAGAAAAGTAAGACTTGTTTATGAAAATCTCTAAAAAAATTATATCTTTTTATAGCCAATATTGCAATGTATGTTTCTAAATGAAACAAATATTCTCTATATCCTAAGACTATTAAAATGTATAAAAACAATAAAATTCAATGATAAATTGAAAAAAATATATAATTCATATAGAAGAGCATCAAATAACACTTTGATAACCTTAAATAATATAACTATAATTAAAATAAATAGTGTAAAATTACATAGCTCAAATTATTTTGATATCATTATTTTAGTTTGCTAAAGGCTGATGGAAGCAATATAGGAGAAATGAGCTTTTACAATGGGGTTCATTAAGTTAAAATCTTACAAATGCGAGGACATGAAAGTATCCAAATCAAGGCCCCATCAGAGATACTTTCTCTCCAAGACGAAGCTGTGGGCATTTAGGCACATGGTGGTATTGCCTTGTCTCTACCCTCTCATCCCAGCTTTATTGCTTTCAGCTTTGGGTTGCTCTGTCTGTGCTTAACTGACTCCCAGGTTCATTGATTTCAACTTTTCGAGGTCTCTCCGTGTCTCTGCATCTTTTTTTCTGTGTCTGTGGCTTCTTATTCCACTGTTTATAAAGGACTCCAGTAAAAGGCTTAAGATCTACCCTGTGTTATGCCCTACTGAAGTGCTCTAATTAAAATGAAGTTCCCTGAACTTAATCTAATCAAAAACTCTATTGCAGTTTGGCAGTTTGAAGTAATTATGAATTCCAAAAATAGATATTATTTTATGCTTGTAAACTGGACTGCTAATCTGGGCATGATTAAGTTATGATTAGGGCATTAACTGGGCTATGTCAGTAGGGCTTTGAGCCCCACCCCTTGGTGGGTGGGGAATAAAATTTAAAAGGCATGACAAAGAACAGTGTTGAAGCAGTTTTGATGTTGGGGTTCTGGTGAGGAAGGAGAGAAGGCCCCGGGATAGAAACGAGCCATTCACCTGAGAGTTCACAGCTGGCCTTGTGGTGGAAACAGAGGCACTAAGCCCAGAGAGAAACAAAGCCCTGGGAAGAGAGGAACCCAAGAAGACTGAACCCTGGCAAATGTCAGCAGCTGTCTTGCTCCAACACGTGGCAATGGACTTTGGTGAGGGAAGAAACTTACACTTTATGGCTTGGTAACTGTGAACTTCTACAACAAATAAATACCCTTTATAAAGACCAACCATTTCTGGTATTTTGCCTCAGCACCCCTTTGACTGACTAATATATGCTCCCACCTACAATACATTTACATGCATAGGAGTGGGTTCATTTTAAGAATGGGATTTTCTGGTGTCCCCAAAGACTCAAACTGACACAATTATTGATCATAGAAACTTCAGGAATTCAAATTAGTAAAGAAAACTAAACAGACAATTAATTGGTAAAATTGTGTTCTCTGGTGAAGTAAAATTTAACCCATAAAATTCTTCAACAATGTAATATAAAAATTAAAACATCACTTTTAAAACATACACTCTGATGAACTAGTCAAATGCACAGCTTCAAAAACTGTTAAAATTCAAATATGATGTTGGAAAGTTTTAAAAATTATCTCTTACTAATTATAAACTCAACACTTTATTTTATATATTTTATATTGATATACATTATATATTTTATGTTAATATATATTAATATATATTATAAGAATATAATATTAAGTTGAACACATTAAGAAGGAAGTAGTCAGTGGAAAAGTAATTTCATGTTGTTTAATTCAATCTCATCTTCTTTTAGGATATCTAATATTTTCTTCTCACTTAATCTGTAAGACATCAAAACAAGTTATTTAATACTAGAATAAAATAAAATGAACAATTCTATTTCACAACTGAGTGGTTTTACACAATAGTCACTCAATACCTTAGTTTCATCCATAAATGACAATGTATTCTTTTCTCATTAGTCCTTCTGTGGAGCATGGAACACTGATTTTATAGAACACTGTATTTATTCCTATCTGCTGAAAAGACATGACAACTTAGATTCATATTTTCTTTGATAGATAATTTTAAAATAAATTCCTTGATGCAGTCCTGCATATATTTCCCAACTCTTTCATTTCTAAATGGATGCATGGCTTTATTGGCATATAATGAATTCAATGTCATAGGAAAATATTAGTATCTTTTTAGTTCCAAATCATGATGGTGCCTTGAGTGTCAGTAGGTATTCAACATGTTTATTAATGTTAATTTTTTCACTTTGCCATCTGTTCTATTATGAAATGGTCAATCAGATTCACATATATATCATAGAATTAAGTTTTAAGAGACAGACATATAGAGCCAATTAAAAATCTATTGACAGGATATAATGACAGTGTACTTTTTACAATGTTTTAGAAACTACTTGGTGGTAAAAGAGAAGGTAATATTGACTAGCTTAATAGGGTATGAAAGGATGTAGCTCAGTGGTTGAGTGTCTGCTTCCCATGTGTGAGGTGCTAGGTTCAATCCCTAGTACCCCCTAAAGACAATAAAAGGAGCTATCTTTAATAAAAACTATTTAGACCATCTGAAAGACCCTTCTTCTAATAGACAAGTAAGTTCTCTATAAATCTAATGACATCTTAAAATAATATGGTCACTTTTTCACAAAATTTCGACTTCTTAATTAAACCCAAATTCTGGAATCAGATCTCCTGAGATCAGATTATTGTTCTACCAGTTGCTAATTTTGTGATGATGTGTTGTAATTTAACTTCATGGTACCTCAATTTCCTAATTAATGAAGTAATAATACATTAACACATAAAAGAGCTGTAAAATTATAAATATATTCATAAATGTTAAGCCATTGTAACAATGCTTGGAACACAGTAAGGTATAAAAGTGCTCTCATTTTTATTTTTTTCAAATTGTGAGATAACATCTAAGAGTTTTTCAAATTATATGTTTAACAGAATAAATCATTTTTACATGTTTACCCATATGTGGAAAAAATTGAATAAGGATTTTATATGAAAGCTGTTAAAAATATATTTGATATCCATATTGATAAATTCATGAAAATGTGAAAATCATTTCTTGCAAAATGAAAGAATATATAGTTTGCATGACTAAGTTTCAAGACTCTAAATTGTAGGAACAACAGCTTAATTATGAAAATTTAAGGCAGAACAAAAGGAAGAAAGGAAGAAAGGAAGAAAGGAAAGAAAGAAAAGGAGGCAAGGAAAAGTGAGAGAAAGAGGGAAAAAGAAAGAGATAGAAATAGGAAGGAAGGAAGGGAGGAAGGGAGGAAGCAAGGGAGGGAAGGAGGGAGGGAGGGAGAAAAGGAGGGAAGGAGGAAGGAACAATGGAGGGAGGAAAGGGGAAATAATTATTATTTATAGTGAGACCTGGAAAAAATTCCACGAATCTAATAGTTGGGTTTTAATGTATTCCCCAAATCAGACATTCAGTATAATATTATTTCCAATATAATATACTTTTCCATACTTAGGTAGAACAATAAATACTTTGCATAGAGATTGTGTATTTATTTAAATGTCTACATTTTTCTGAGTATAATAAAACCACTCCAGCATTTTTATTGTTGCTGTTTGAAAGATACTTCTTTTCCTATTCTTTTACTTGAAACCTAATTGTATCTTTGAATCTAAAATGTGCTTCTTGTAGACAGCTTAAATTTGGATCTTGTTGTTTCTTAAGACAGTCTGAAAATCTCTGCCTTTTAATTGGAGTTTTAGTCCATTCAAATGTTATGTTATTACTAATATAGACTTTTTAAATTTTATTATGCTTGGTATCTATTTGTTCCTCTATTCTTCCTACTGCCTTTTTTTTTGCATTAAACAATTTATAGAGTAACATTTTTATTTAATGACTTATTTTTCACTATATTTTATTTTCTTCATGGTTGCTCTAGACCATACTATAATCATTTTAACCTATTTGTCAGAATTGACTTTATATTTACACTTACTTTATTGCAATGAGACTTAGTAACTTTATATCAATACAGTACTATTCACATTTCTCCCATTTTGTGTTATTTTTGTTATACTATCTATCTCTTCTTCACTCCAATACAGTTTTGATCCAAATCACCTCCTTTTTAAAATTATTGTCTCATTCATTGCACATCTATATACTGTAGGCCCAACAATACAATTCTATACGTGTTTTTATACAATGGTTTTAAAATTAGGTAAAAGAGGAAAGAAGTAAAAAGTATGCATCATTCTGACATTTTAATAACATAATTATCTTTAGTGGTGATCATTGTTTTGCATGGATTTGAATTTGCATCTGGATTCAATGCTTTCAGTCTGAAGAACTTCATTTAGTACTTTTTGTAAGCTGTGCTTGCTAGCAATGAATATTTTCCATTTTTGTTTACAGGGCAATATCTTCTGGTCTCCACTGCTACTAATGAGAAGTCAGCTGCTAATCTTGGAAATCCCACATACAAGATGAGTACATTTTGCAGCTTTCAAGATTATCTGTGTTTTTGTCTTTCCACATTTTTACTATTGTGTTTGGAGGTAGATATTTTCCTGTTTATTCAGTTTGAAATTTGTTGAGCTTCTTGAATATGTAGGGGTTTTTCCCATCAAAATTTTCGAAGTTTTCAGTTATATACCTTCAAATGGTTTTTAATATTCCTTTCCCTCACTCCTGTACTTTCAATACTCTCATTACATATGTGTTAATGCTCTTAATGTTTATCCATATTTCTCTAGATTGTGTTCATTTTTATTCATTTCTTTTTTCTCTTTGTTCTTCAGATTACATAATCTCTTCTGATTCAATTCATATCCACTCATTATTTCACCTACCAGTTCAGATATACTGTTGAGTCTCAAAGTCAGAATTTCCATTTGTTCTTTTGTGTAATTTCTATCTCTTTGTTGTCATCCTACTCTCCTTTACTTCTTATGCATAATTTCCTTTAGTTCTTTGAGTATGTTTACAATAGTTGCTTAGAGGTCTTTGGTTGTTAAATTCAGCATCTTGTCCAAATATTGTTATTGCTTCCTTTTTTTCTTGGTAAGGCTATACTTACCTGCTTCATTTACATGTCTCATAAGTTTTTGCTGACACGGAACATTTAGATAACACAGATATCAACTCTAGATACTGATTCCCCACCTGGGGCTTCTTTTCGGTGATATTGTAGTTGTTTGCTTATTTATTTTTTTCATGACTTGTCTTGACTATTTCCATGAAGTCTATTTCCCCTGCAGTGTAAAGCTCTGATGTTGTGTCTTAGTGGGCACAGCTTTGAGCATATACGAAGTGACCTTGGGTTAACAGTGGCTTTAGCTGGGCTCTCTTTGACAATCTCTTTCCCTGACCTCTCTTTTAAGCAATCTGTCTCTGTTAGTATCACATGCACTGTTAGATTCCAATAATTGTCAGCTGATTGTTCTACTGCTTTTGACAATGTCCTGGGAGAACACCTTCCTTCATGGTCTGATCCAGTTCCTCCCATGCTGCTTTGCAGACATAATTTTTAAGGCCAGACTTGGGGGTTTTATCTAACCTCAGGAGATAGAAACTTACCTGTCTCTTTACTTGGTATCCCTGTTAAACTAGCTGGTCTAAAGTTTAGTTCACCCTTAAGAAGCTATCAGCTTTTCTTTAACTTCTTGAACAAATTCATTTCGAGAAAATGCAAGCAAAACTTAACCAAAACTTCTTTGTAATATACAAGATGCATATGCTGCATAAGCAGCAGCACAAATCTGAAGATTATTTTTTACACAATGGCAGTAAGAGGACTAATATCTTCTTTTAAGGTTTATACTCTCCTCTCCCCCATTACTTATCCTTCATTTAGCATGTAAGATCTTGTTGCCATGGTTACTAATATCAATCACACACTTAGAAGAGGATCAGAACAGGAACTCTGTCTAAGATAAGAAAATATATTATATTCAAAATAAAGGAAAAATTACTGCTCTAAAGTATACTTAATATATAACAATTTTCCCTTCTGTCATTGTGTTTCTTTCTTCTCTGAGAATACATAGCGATTGAAATATGCAGTGACCCCAAAAGACTGCAGTATTCAAAGAACTTTAAGTTGTTTTCTTAAAAGAATCCAGCTTGGAAAACAATTAATGTCACAATATTTCCAAATACAATTATATATTGAAGCAAGTGATAAGGAAGCAAGAAATATGCTTCAAGTTAAGGAAGAGCTTATTTTCCAAAACCCTAATAATAATACATTCTTTAATTCATTAATATGGAAAGACAAAATTCTGATGAATATTTTGGTAGCAATCATATTTGTCTACTCAACAATACACAGTTGGCATTTCATCAAAGAATAAATGTAACACAGTATATAAATAGCATTTCAAAAGCAAGATTACTGTATATAACTCTGCACAGTACATAGCCTATTCCATAAGGTCATTTTGTACTAAATGAAAAGGTAATAGCTGACCTGATATGGGATTTGATGCTACTCTTAGCAGTATGATGCCACATATTATATTGCAAGAGATGCATCATTTAAAAGGTTTTAAATTGCTTCCTTTCTCTTTTTCTGGCAAAAGAACATACAGAGTAAAGATTGCTTTTAAAAACAACTTGAACATTTTTTATAACCAACTCTACAGCAATAAGTCATATCACAGAACACATTAAGGCTTTGCAGCTAAAATCCACCTACTCAATTTCCTTCATTTGTGTTCTACACATTAAATATGAAAGACCTTAATGTATCAGAATTTATTTGCATTTATATTAATCAATACCTTGAAATATATTTTTGTATTTATAAATATTTTACACATGCATATATTTACACACATGTATTTTACACATGCATATATTTACACACATGGTAGTACAGAATTTTGTAGATCACAAAGTATAACACATATATTTGAATCTGACTCTTCTCTGAATCCTTTTATATATAATGTTTATTACATGGCTTAAGTACATATCAATTGTTTGATTGATTTGTCAAAGGACATTTGGAAATTTAATATTTTCACAACTCTCGGAACAAAAACATATTTTAAATTAAGTAGAAAGAGCTCTGCTTTAAATCTCCAAATTACCTGCAACTTGCATTGATTTATTTATTTCAACCATGCAGAATTTTAGATCCTCTATCCTGCTTGACATTTTAACTTCTATTTTCATATATGTAATGATTAGTTTATTATTACAACCTAGGATTTCAATAATTACTCAAAGTCAGAATGTTCAAATTAACACATAGGGCACCACAAATCCCCCCTGCCTATCCCCTGCCATACAAACACACCCACACTTGGAAAACTTAGTCAAAATCTCAGCAAAGAGTACTCAGCATTTAGGTAATCATACAAAAAATCTGAGCATGATATCAATACTGACCTCTCTTTATCTCTCCTCACAATAAGCAATTGTTTAATTCCACCCCCTAAATATTCTCAAATCTATGTTTCCATCTACAGTACCATGACACTAGTGTGAGCTGTCATCTTTTTCCACTTAAACCTCTGCAATAGCCTTAACTGAACTGATCTTCCCTGTCCTCTCTTGAAACTTTTCATTTAATTTATCACTAATATCACAGCAATCTTTAAAAAATATTATTCTGGTCAGAGCAATTTCCTGCTTAAATCTTTACAATGGCTTTTTCTTTCTACTACAAGACCTTGCCCAAACAGATTACTGATTTCATTTCCAAACTCACTTACCTTTGTTTCCACAGCCAACTCCTTTTAACTTCTCAACAAATACATGCTTCACATTTCCATACTTTCAGATTCCTCCTCTGGTAGGCAGGCTTTTGCCTCTTCCTTTCACAGGCTATCTCCTTTTCATCACTACTCATTAAAATAATTTCCTCCAGAAAGTATTCCTTAAACTCTATACTCTCCTTGTTATTTTCCCAGTCTGATTATACAAATTTTAATATTAATCTTTATTTTCATATATATACTTAATATGTACAACTTATAATAACCCCCATGCCTCTTGAGGCCATGGGCTAAGCCTTTCCTGTTAATCACTTAATACTTAGCACCCAGTAGAGAACCTACTAATGAGTAAATACTCAGTAGTGAATGAATAAGGCCTCCAGTCAACAGCAGATTAAGTGGGGGGAGGTGATCAGGGAGGTGGTACAAGTGAAAGTAATTACAAATGAAATTGATTTTTTATAAAATTGGAACATACGTAGAGTTATTCCAGCCCCCGAATTATAATAATCATTACTTAAAATGTGTATTTTCTCTCAATTCTACATAACTTTTATTAATGCACAAATGCTGAATACTAATGGTAAGGAACAAAAAGCTCTCTTGTTTGATTTCTTAAGACAGAGATGAACTGATATTTGGACAAACAGCTTAAAGCAAGGTAAATAGCTTCCCTTCTCATAAGTATCTGACTCAAAGGTGTTTCTCAGTAAACACTGGAGGTTCTAGGATAAAGAAGTATAGGCACTGTTTACAACTTAATTGGAATTACAAGCATAACAAATCAATTTAGTGAACAGTTTATTGAATACCTGAATAGGAAAGACCCTGTGATAGTGTTTGTGGAGGTACAAAGGTGATTAAAGCATACATACACTGGTTGTACAGTGGCTATTACAGGATATGTCCTCTGATTCCAACAACAGTACTTCTCATAATGGCTCTCTTTTACTGCATACTGATTCTCTCAGCCCATCTGCCCACATTGGTATCCTTTACTATGTTTTAAATATTCTGATAAGGAGCACGTGTATTGGAGGGACTACAATATGGAAGGAGAGTCATTGTAGACTTACAGTTACCACAAGCAAGCTTTGTGATTTCAGAATTTAATTTTCACAATATATAAAATAAAGATTTAAGACTCCTTATCTGTAAGACCTCATTTAGCACTATAATCTTATGTTTCAATGATATATACATTACATGTTAAAAAATGTAACAAACTCCATCTTATCAAACATAAAGACCTCCTCCCTAAAATTGTGCCCTATATTTAGAGAGTCAAGGAAGAAAAATAGAACATTTTGCAGCGACCCTTTCTTCTCAAAATCCTATAGATTTATAACAATCCTGAAATAGTGTGGACATTGGAACTGTGTGAAGATTATTGGAGGCCTCATAAAGAATAAAAAAGAAGGCTACATTTTCATTTTGGGAGAGAAATGAGAGTGATTACAAATGAAAGTGACTTTTTAAAAATAAAATAGGGACATATGTAGAGTTCTTCTAGTCCCTCTAATTATAATATTAATTACTTAAAATTTGTGTTTTCACTCAATATTAATTGCTTTTATTAAAAGTACTAATGTTGAAAACTAATGGTAAGGAGCATAAAGATATTTTCTTTGATTTCTTGAGACAAAGATGAACAGATATTTCTTACTTTTGATATTTCTCTTTGCCATTAGAAGCAATTGAGACACATGTTTCAGAACTTCATTGTTCTGAATAACTTATTCCCAGTAATTACTTTACTACCTTGTGGCTGCCCTTTGATGCAACAGCTTTCAATCAGGTAATTGTAACAAGAACTCATCCTTCCTGTTGGGGTCTATTCAAAATGGTTTTACTGCTCTCACCTCCAAATTTATGGAATTATCGATGTGGTATATATCTCATCCTTTTGTGTTTTAAGTATCATTTCTACTTTATAATTTATAATTCATTTTGTTTTGTTTTTCTCAGAGGTAAAGCAAGATCATTTCCAGCTCTTAAAAATCATAATATTGCTAAATCTGGTAGTAGCTCCTGTTTATGAAGTGGATAAAGTCCCTCTGGAATAATATGTGCTTTGCATGTATAACCTTGTTGAATACTCACTGAAATTTTGTTCCTAAAAAAATCATCATTTTTTATAAACAAAAAAGACAGAGTATGAAGTAACTAGTCTAAGGTCTTAGAGCTAGTAAATAGTAGTGTAGTGGGTTAAATCCAGGATTCTCTAATTCTGATGACAGAGGTCTGAATTATTATGCCATATGTAGTTTTACTGCAGCATGGAGAAGGGGCTCTTATGATTTGTAGAGAAGAAAGACTATTTTTGAATGATGCACTTATTACATATGTGAAGTTACAGTAAATGTACATTCAACCAATATGTAATTGAAGTGACTTATTTGCCTTATGAAAATGATTTTATTAAGAATGCCACCTGCTTAAATGATCAGGGCAAACTGAAGGGCAATTGCAAATTATAAGAAGCTTGATTAGAACATTTTTCTGCTTTCAATCCAGTGCACTTCTTTTAACATGATGTAACATGGTCTCCTAAGAGTCATCACCCCTTGAACATGCCTGAGTTCTCATAGAAATTTCCTCTGTCAAATTTGTCTTTTTATTATCTCCATTTAAAAAATTTGTTCTTAGTTCAGAGCTATATTGGAAGATAAAAAGTCAACTAAATAATGTTTGTGTGTTAATGGCAGGCATTAGTTTACTATCTTGTGTTAATGTTATTCAAGAATAAAATCTTTCAAATAAAGGATTTTAAATTAAGCAATAGTATGTACAAAGTGGATATTAAGTAAATGTGTAATAATTGGTTAGTTTGTGGTAGAATTTCAGAGGTTGGCCGCTGGAAATAACAATATATTTTCTTTTCCATGATGTGTGGCAAACAGCTAAGAAAGAGAGCGCTATTTCCTCCCAGGTCTGAGGATTGTTTGTTGACCAGATAAATAAAGATAACCTCTCTCTTTGTGGCAAATGTTGGGTAGGTTTGCTACAGTTCATTATCAAAATTATGGTTTCATAAGCTCAGCTGTTTCTCAGCCCTGATACAAAACCATTACATGTACCGTATCCATCTCAACATCCTTGCATTACCTCCTGGAGCCTGGAGGATAAGGGGAACTGATGAAGTTCATGCCATTTACTGTACCATGAATAATAAACTCCTTGTCTCTGACGTAGGTGTGTCATGTCTTCCAACAGCCAACATGAAACTATTGCAGGCTAACTTGTTAGCTTGCAAGTAGAGTACATCTCAGCTCCTTCACTGTTCTTGACACCTCCTTTTTGGAAATTGATCCTGTGTCAATCATGAACTAAGCTTTGAGAATAGTTAACATCTGCACTATCTGTCTATTTCTTCTACCCTAGCTTTCCATATATTTGAAAGTCCAACTAGGTTGAGATGTTGGCTATTTTTAAATAACATGCTTTAAAAAATGAAATTGAAAAGCAATAGTGGAACAATTTTGGAGAGTAAATTAAATTCATACTTTTAAGAAAATCCAGCCAAATTTAAATTGAGGAGTTTCTATTGCAAAATTTATATATTCCTTTTAATATTTTGAATCGTAAAAATTTTCAAGTAAATTAGTATCCATATTAATGTTTTTCAAATGATTTTCAATTTTTGCTAAGGTATAATACACAAAATGGAAATGTAAGAAGTATACAGAGGACAAATTAATTTCCATCTATATACCACTTATCTTATTTCCTTGAGGATGGAATTTAAAATGCGGTGTAGAAGCTTTTAGTCCCTACCCACTTTCCAAATCTCTCAAATTTTCTTCTAGTTGCATTCATACAAGAATATATTGAAGGAAAACATAAAGATATAACTGTTTCTATATCCCCTTTTGATTGTGAACTATGTCATAAAAGTAAGCATGCAAGACCGTGGCATAATCTCCTTCTACTCTTAAATTATGCATAATTGTGAATAAAGCCCAATCCAGTGAATGTAGAATTGATTTTTGTCTCTGCCAAGAAGTAGCATTTACAAGCCCTCTTGGGAAACTGAGACCACAGGATTTGCTCTCAGAGGTAGAGGTTACAAAACGTTCAATTCACAACAGTTGTCTAAGGCAGATGTTCAGATATTACTAAGGCCATGGCAGAGGGGAAAACAGAAAAGTGATCTTTAACCCATAAGATGAGCCTTTTTATTAGATGTTTTTCATACTACCTACTCATTTATCCCAGAGATTTGATTTTAAAAGACTCATGAGTGTGTATAATATTTACATGTTTTACTTCTCTTTATGTCTTGAACTAAAGAATTCATTAGAATTCCTGATGTCAGATGGGATAAAAATTCAGTGCCTACTTAATTAGAAAATAATAATAGGGGATTTGGATATTCTCCAATGATAAACAAGCAGAGACACAGACTCAAACCTCCCTGTCTGGCCATTCTATTACTAAAGCGTTTAAGTATTTTTTTACCAACTGCTAAATGGTTACTATCTCAATTCCCAAAACATTCCATCAGGAAACCTGTGCCTTCCTCTGACTATTAACTAGAAAGAAATTTGGGGGAGGAATAGGTATCATATAATGCCAAATAGGAAATTCAAAATAAACATTTACTGAAAGCAACTAAAAGCTGTAAAATATTTTTACATTCATTCTAAGATCCAAACACTGACAAAAATCCAGAGATTAGAGGTAGCTGCGAGGATGAGTAGTGATTTTGCTAGCTTTCCACAGCTGGTGGTACAAAAGTTGAAGGACATCAAATATTACAAGTTGAGTCCTTGGACACCTGATGATTAATGTTGAGACTTCTTCAGGCTATATCCTAGGACAAAGGAAAAGACAAAATAATTCTGACCCTCAGAAGAACTGAAGCCTATTTGGGAGACTTAGAAACTCTCAAGGTTTGAAACTGGATTGAAGTGATCCTACATTGCTCCAGGTGACTGACAGAAGAATTTAAAAAATAAAAAAATAAACAAAACAAAACAAAACAATGCAAAACCTTGCATCTGGAGGAAGATACTGTCAGCTTAGTTATGGACTTTTCCCTCAAAAATATTTTACATTTAAGACCTAGTGCAAGTTAAATGTAATATAAAGAGACAGGTCCTGGACAAGGACTGTCTCCTAAAACCAACAGCAGAACCACAGTTACCTCAGAAGATGTGATCACCTACAAGAGAATATACACCAATTATGTTTGATATGGTCCTGAAAATGAAAGTTGAACTTTTAAATTTCATCAAAGATCTGTGAACTATAAAAGTAGCATTGTAAATGGAAACAGGAGATCAAAGAAATGCATAGTAATATAATCAAACTTGAGATTTATTGGCCATTTCATCAGACTAGACACACCTGAAGATGTATTTAGTGAAATAGAAGAAAGATCATAATGCATCTTGGAAAGACAAATTGATGTAAAATACTAATTGTGGGACTTGAAACAAAATATGATAGAATAAGAAAGTCTACATATTTTTAAACTGAGGGTTAGGAAAAGATAATAGGAGGAATGAATGGGACATAAGGAATATTTTAGAGATCTTAGTTGACAATTGAACTTTTTTTCCAAAACCATCAACTTGCTCTTATCTTAAAGAAGATATTCTAACATGCCCCACTCTAGTGAACCCCTAGACATTTCACCTGAACGTTTCCAGGTTTATAATCTCCCACTCTCTGGCATGCCTGTGCCTTTCTAAAACACTGAAAATGTTATGCCTTCTGTTTGCCAAGTTCAATTAAACTGAGATTTTCATTGCAGTGGACCAGCGTAAATTTTATGTGGAATATCTTGCCCATGGTCAAAGAGCAAATATTAATGGCAGACTTGGTACTCAATACAGACATCTCTGTCTTTACAAATTCATATGTTTAAGAGAGGAAAGTGCCCAACATAATTCTAATATTTAGAAGACTTTAATTTGAATGACTATTTTCAAACATTCATTTATTCTTTCATTCATTAATCTATTGAAAAGAAAGTGTGCTAAGCCTGAGAAGCAAGAAACAGATAATAAAGAAAATATTTCTCCCTTCTCTGAGCTTTAGTATAAGATCTATAAAATATTACTTAAAATAATGGTTGGATTACCTTGTACAGGCAAGATAAACCCAACATTTGTTTTCATGTCAAGACTGAATACACCTATGCAACAAGGAATATAAAAACATACTGATGTTTTCAGGAGAGAGCAGGGTAGGAATCTAAGCCAGTGAAAAAAAGGCTTGAGTGGCTTAAGAGAGAGTGGGAATAAGTGGCTCTGGTTTTTATTGTGGTTAGTGGGTGGAGCCCAGGTTTGCTTGGTTTGAACTTCCTAACAGCATGAAGGGAGGAAACAACTGCGTTTTCTTATAAGCTTGCCCTGAAGTAGGACAGAAAGGAAAGATGGGGGTGTAGCTTGGAAGCTTTCAGAAATCAAAAAGGAAAAATTCAGTCAGACTCTTTATGACAAGTACAACACTGTTTGATGAGTGTTTTAAAAAGTTGCTCTATTGGAGTTAAAAACAACTTTTTGTCAAATCCTTTAAATCCATGTTAAAGGTTTTACTTCTACCTAAATGACATGAGGAGCCTTTAAGCAATCTTAAGAAAAAGAAAGAAATTAGCAGATGTTCACTTTTAAAATATCATTTTCACTGCCAAGCAAAAAGTGGATACTCCTCAAACAGCTGGTATAGCAACTGAGTTTAAAAATGACAGCACTTTAAACTCAGGTGAAAAACAGTGGTGAAAAAAGGGATTGCAGAAATATTTGAAAGTAGAATAAAATATACAGAATTATTTATTAATTTGAGAGTGGGTTCATGATGAAGTGGAAGAGTAGGTAAGAATAACTTCTAAATGAGGCACTATCATGGCAAACTAGTCAAAAATGATTATGATGACAGTCATGAATTAAGTCTCAAGAAAAAACAATTGTGGGAAAATAAGTTCAATTTTATTCCTAGTGGGACTGGGCTACCAGAGAGGCATCAGCATGGAGCACTAAAATCAGAATTTGGAAATATGTGCATGAATTTCTGTAGATATTTAGGTTGGATGGCCAAAATTTTAGCTTGTCAATAAATTGATAAAAATTAGATCCATGGGGATTACAAAAGTAGCCTGTATATTAATTATGTCTTGCTTCATAGCAAGTTACTTCAAAACTTAGTGACTGAAAATAACAACATTTACTGTTTCACAGTTGCTGTGGGTCATGAACTTGGTGTGACTTAGCCAATTGATTTAGTTCTGTGTCTCTCACAAAGGTGCATTTATCTCAAGTATCTACTGGGAAGCATTTGTTTCCTAACTGACTCATGTGGTGGTTGGCAGGATTTAGTTCCTTGCAGGCTGTTGAACTGAGGCTTCAGTTTTTCACGAGTTGTTGGCCAAAGGCTTCCCTCAGTTCCTTGACACATTTTCCTCTCCATATAGCATTGCATAACATGACAGCTTGCTTCATCAGAGTGATCAAGCAAGAAGGCAAAAGAGAGTGTCAGTAAGAAAAAGAGTGGAAGTAAGAAGAAAGTCATAGGCTTTTATAAAATCCTATTGGACGTGACATTCCATCAATTTCCATAGTCTGTTCATTAGTAAGAAATGACTAGATCCAGCTCACACGCAAGGGTAGGAGCTTAAT
>PVKH010012008.1:0-17490 GCA_004027955.1 Chaetophractus vellerosus | reverse complement strand
GAGGAAGTGGGAATGGGCAGGGGGAGCCATTAGATTATGTTGCAGACCTGACAAAGTCTGGGCTGGCTCAATGGAGAGCTTTAGAACAAAGATAGCTAGGTGGAGGAGTAACATGTTGGGCCCTTCTATTACAGCTTTGTGCAGTCATAGGCTGGGGCCACCCCAGAAAGGGCGTGACCTTGTGTGACAGTTTGCAATTTTGTGAATCACAGAAAAGATTATGTTCTTTGAACTAATCCATTCCTATAGGTGTTGGAGCCTTTGACTGCATTAGATTCAGTGAAGGGAATTTTGATTGGATAGCTTTTGATTAGCTTCATTTGGGGCCTTTGAGGTGTGACCCAGGTTGGTTCGCCTTTGAGGTGTGACCCAGGTTGGTTCTTGGCCTTCTTGCTAGATTCTTACATAAGCAGAGAACTGAAAGCAGAAACACACAGAGAAAGACAGCTGCCATTTTACCCTGCCATGTGAGAGAGGACTAGAGAAGCCCCAAGAGGCCGAGAGAGATGCAGAAGCTGGACTCAGAGGAGCACAGAGGCACAGACAGAGAATACTGAGAGGCTAGTCCCACAAAGCAGCTCAAAGCTGACCGAGACGAGCCCTGCCATGTGCTTGATTGCCCACAGCTGAGCTCAGGGAGAAAGCGGCCTGGAGGAGAAGGCGGAGACCCAGACGGAGAGCTGCCATTTTTCCTTGCCACGTGGCAGGGGTCCAGGATTGCCAGTAGCTGACCTTGGTGATATAGCATTTCTGATGATGCCTTGATTTGGACATTTTCACAGCCTTGGGAACTCTAAGATTTTCCCCTAATAAATTTCCCCATTATAAAAGCCAATTCATTTCTGGTAGTTTGCTCCCAGCAGCTTTAGCATCTTATTGGGATGCTTTGTTTCAAAGCTGAGGCAGGCCTGAAACAATTAACAACTGGAGGCTCTACCTAGTCACCCTCCTTGTGGCAGGGCAGCAAGCTCTTCCTTGAAGGGGGAGCTGAGCAGGGATTCTTCATGTCCGCTACAGCCGTCAACCCAAGCTGAACCAGTGAGTCCTTTCCAGGGTTTAGGATTTCAGATCTGGAGAGAGTTAAGTGAGACTCTTTCTGGACAGTGGAGTGGTAACACGGCCACCTCTGGAGCCCGTGGTGTCAGGTGTCTGTCACGATGACAAGTGGGCTGAGGGGCATTGGAAAGTGTTTGTAGTAGGAGAGGAGGGTGAAGCAGATGTGCAGAGAGAAGAAATGGCAAGAGATGGACAGAGAAGCCCACCGCAGTCCACTTCCTGACTCCGTTTGTCCTGAGGCTCAGCTGCCCTTCTGCCCTTCCCTAGCCTGATTGCTCACCTGTTCTCCAAGATGCCTCCAGTGCATCTTCCCTATTGCTCAGTCTGGTGGTCTTAAAAAAATAACTTCAGCCCAGCGTTTTAACTAATACAGGGAGGATTTGATAGGGCTGGAGGCAGAGGAGGGACAAGAGCAGTGGAAACAGGAGTGAGAGGAGGAGAAGGTGGCGGAAGAGCAGAGGGAGGAGCAGAAGGAGGGAGAGAAGCTGCGGAGGGACCCTCTGCTTTTCCCGGGCCTTCTCCTGGGGTCCTTGTGACCTTACCCAGGCTACGGCGGGGCTTCCTGGACTCTGGGTACTGATTATTGAGGGGTAGATGGGATCACGCCAGAGATGCCCAAATAGCCCACCCCCTCATGTCTCTGGAGGTCACATTTTTGCTGAATGCTCAACCACCAGGGGGCCAGGAAACCTGTTTTCCTGGCAGAGGCTAAGTGAGCACTAAAATCTTACCATCTTTCCTCAAATCATAGAAATGATAGAAAAATATTTATAAAATAAGTAAGTTCATTAAGATCAAAGTGTCCCTAAAAAAATCAAAGTGTCCTCAAAAGTGAGGACAATAATGCTCTGTGCAATAGAAACAGAAGAATCCTTAAAAGAAGAAAGCAGGAAGGTTAAGGAAGATTCTTGGGTGTTAAGTGATCTTCAACCAGGGATCACTTAACCCCACACAATCCTAGCACTACAGAAGAGGAGCAGTGAGTTCAACAGGTGAAGAGTGTCACCTAAGGAAACAGATGAATGAGCCATCAGAACAGATGTTTGAATGAAGGATATTCAATATCATCAGAGATGGAGGGAAACCCATTCATGGAACAATATTAGGAAGTTGTGAAATAAAGATAGATTTATGACAAAGACTCAGAAAGATTGTAAATAAGAAAAATAGTGGAGGGGTGGCATATGGGTACTCCTGGAATCTCTGTGTAACATTTATGTAATCAATGTATCCTAAAAATATATATAGATATATAAAAAATAAATAAAAAATTTAAAAAAAGAAAAATATATGTATACATGCATATACATATATATAATTGCTGACATTAAAAAAAAAGTTTGCTGAAGGCTAAGTTAGTGAGCAGGAAGATCGAGCTGAATATTGAAATAATTTTTCAGAACATAGCACAAAGAGAGAAAGAGAACGAAAGTATGAGAGAGTTTAAGAGACATAGACCTTCGATCCAGAAATGCAAGCATCTGTGTCCTATAGTTTCAGAAATCATAAAAAGATTTCTTTTTCCAAGAAATTACCTACAAAGAAATGAGACTCAAACTGGCATTAGACTTCTTATCAGCTACTCTGTATGTAAGAAAAAAGTCTTTAAAATGCTAATGAGAAATAACTTTGAACCTAGAATTTTATACCACCATTCAACTTTGAAGGTGAAATAAAGGCATTTCAGAAAGTAGAAAGTGTGCCATTCACAAGTCTTCCTAGAACTACCAAAAGATGAATGACTTCCAGCAAGGAGAAAAAGGAACCCAGAAGGAAGTAGCAAGCTATATGAATTAATGGAAGGCAATAAAACAACAAAATATATTGGCAATTTTCAACAACTAGTCATAGTAAAAAATATTTTAAATAACAAGCTGGAATAGTTTGAATTCCAACCCTAAAGTGTGTGTGTGTAGAAGAAAGAATCAGAAGAATGTTAAGTTTCTTGCACTGAATTATATATTTAATGTGATTAAAAGAGGAAATTTTAGGTTGTAAATACGTTACTAGAATAAAAAAAAAAAACACATAGGACTGCCCAACACCAACAGTGAACCCTATTCATATATGATGGGCTACAGCTAATAGGACCATTATAAAAATGTTCATTCATGGTTGTAACAAATATACCACACTAAGGCAAGGTGTTAATAATAGGGCAGTATATGGGAACTCTATATTTTATGCATGATTTTATTGTAAATCTGTAACTAATAAAAAAGAAGAAGAATGCTGTTTTTTTTTTTCTGGGTGAATCATATAGATTCTGATTAACTTTAAACATTATATGAAAAGCTTATGCCTTATAATGGGTGTCAAAATTTTATTAAATTTATAAACCATTAAAAGTACAGATATAGAGTGTATGACTTTCAAACTAATAGAGGACTTTTTAAAAATTGATCAATTGACAGAAGAATTCCTGAGAAACTACCCTCACTCCAATTTAGTGATGTAAAATAACGAGTCCCTTGGCTCATGGTTCCGTGGAGCAGTGGTTTGGGCTGATCTCAGCTGGGCTCACAGAGTCAGCTGTCAGGCTGGCTGCAGACTGGCTGATCTAAGATGTCTTAGCTGGACAGCTAGTCTCTGCCTATGCAGCCATTCAGCCTCCAGCAACCTAACCACAGCTTGCTCTCATGGAAATGGTGGGAGGCCCAAGAGTGAGAGTGGAAGTGTAGGCTCAGAGTTGGCACACCACCACTCCCCCTTGTTTTCCACTGGTCATAGCAAGTCACGAGACTCAAGGGGGTGGAGTAGGCTCCATCTCTTGATAGGAGATGGTGCAAAGTCACCTGTAAAAGGAGGTGGGCAGACCTAGGGAGGTAAGTAATTTGTGCCCATTTTGCAATCTATCAATGCATGGTAAATGGAAAACAGAAAAAAAGATGGCAGAGAGTACTCCAAACATACAAGAATCTCAATAAATGTTACCTGTCAAAAGACAGAGACCTGGGGAAAAAAAAAAGAGAGAGAGAAAAAAAACTAACAACACAAACCCAAAAGAGACTCTCAGATGGATAAAGCTAAAAATAAAAATAAGAATTCTTGGCAATCCTTTTCTAATTCCAGAGGTGGACTTATCTTTCCCTCTAAATCATGAGCCTTTCACAGATTGCACAGATTAGGGAGGTAGAACACAAAAGCAAGCTTTATTGCACCTCCCATCCTTCCTTAACCCAGTGAGTAGGAAATGGGAGGCTCTCTGGTCAAAGGGGGCAGTAAAGGGTTTTGGATTCTCACCAATTCCAGGTACCCAAGGTACATACCGATGGTGGGGGAGGGACCCCCACATGCGGGTAGACAGGATCCGACCTTTAGCCTTGGCAGGTCTCTGCAGGTGCAAAGGCAACACCTTGCCTTAGTGTGGTATATTTGTTACAACCATGAATGCACGCCCTTGAGTTGCCCCAAGGAGACAGCCATCAGTGCCTCTCCATGAATAGGGCCAAGTGAGTGTGGGTCTGCCTGTTATTGAAGAGCCGGGAACTCGGGCTGGGCTGCCCAGGCAAGCATATTTTAGAATATATTACTAAAATTCTAGGTGGTGATGCTGTCATAATATTAGGAATGTAATGAATATCACTGAATTGTACACATGAAAGTGGTTAAAATGGGAAAATTTGTGTTTTATATATGATACCACAACAAAAGCTTTAGAAAATTCTTTTTTTTAAGGAGGTCCTAGGGATCAAACCTGGGACCTCGTACATGGGTAGCAAGGAATTCAACCACTTGGGCTACATTAGCTCCCTGAGAAAATTCTGACATACTTTTGTATTTCAAAATAGCATTTCTACCTAAATCCAATCTGCTGCTTTCTAGTCATGCTGCCCCAGGCATCTTTCTATTTAAGGCTATAGGCTTCAGCTAATTTAAGGGACAGTCTGGAGACCAAGAAGGAAGTATTGATTGATAAGTAGGTAGTTGGGTAGGATAGGTAGGTATGGGGGGGGAGGGGTGGAAAGAGCCCCAGAAAATCATAAGAAGAGACAGTGAAATTGAGGAAAGTTAGAATTGTGAATTAAAGAGAGAAAACAGAAAAACAAAGTGAGACAGAGAAAGGCCATGAGAAACAGAGAGGCACAGAAACACAGAAGCAGCAATAGAGAGAGGAGTGACAAAGGCAGAGTGACCAAAGGAAAGAGGCAGAAACAGAGAGGCCAAGAAAGAGGAGGAGTGGAGAGGAGGAGAAGGACAGGGGGAGAAGGAGAAGGAAAAGGAGAAAGGGTGGAACAGACTGGAGACAGAAATAGATGGCAGAGACAGAAGGGAGAGGGGGAGTGAGAGAGAGAGAGAAATGATAGGATGGGACAAAAGCGAACGATGCGAGGGAAGACAGAAGGAAGCAAAGAGGCAGAGCGAAACTTTTTTTTTTTTTTAATTAGAGAAGTTGTAGGTTTACAGAAAAATCGTGCAGAAGCTCTGCTGCCTGCAGGGAGCCTGACACCAGGGGGTGAAACACTCCTCCCAGAGCCGGGGAGGATGCTCCCACCCACCCCTGCAGCCAGGAAGCCCCCTCCCCCCACCTCCCCGACACCAATCAGAAGTCCAACGCGGGAGGTATTTGGGTGCAATATTCTTCATTCAGAACAGAACCGTTAATGTATTCTAAAAAGCTTTTTAGCTGTGGCCTGCCCTGCATGTTATTAATTTCTTTATTACAGATCTTGTTATTTTCAGAGGTCCCTAGGGACCCATTAACAATGGGTTTTTATGGGAAAGAAGTCGGTTAAAGTGGTGGGAATAACTGCTCCTCCGCCCTGAGTCAGTAATCGTACTTGCACGAAGGATAATGTAGGCTGTTTTAATTTCCAAAATAGCAACAGTTCAGACATTTAATTGCAGTTTTATGCCTTTTTTTCGTGCTGCCGAGTGTAAAATATGTGACCAGTAATATATAAAGGCTAACCACCGAGCCACAGACTGCCCCAGGCTTCCCTCACCCAGTGAGGAGAGCAGGGAGGAAGGAAGGAAGGAAAGCAAGAGAGAAGAGAAAGTGGAAGGAAAGGAGGGAGGGAGGGACAGGGAGAGGGAGAGAGGGAGCAGAACATACTCTGAGTGTGTTTCTCTGAGCTCAAACCACTGTCCTGATTCCGTTTTTGCTCCCGTCATTTCCTCTCTCCCTCTCTCCCTCATTCTCCCTGGACCCTGTGGCCGCAGGCCTTTAGGAGATGTTTTCTGAGTGAAGCGTGAGTGATGTGGTGTGTGATGTGACGTGTAGGTGGTGGTGATGGGCTGAGCAGTCAGACTGTGAGCCTGTTGAGTTGAAAACTGTCTCCCTGGCACCGCCTGTCTCCATTTCTTTTCTGCTGCCTTCTTCCTTTGAGTGCCATCCCCATCTATTTAAAATCTTCTCATTTGGAAGCTCCATGAGAACTAATATTGGGGGGTTCCTAAACCTAAAAAGTGCTTGGCACATGGTGATAATCTATCAAGTGGAAGACAAAGATTTCCATTTTCCCTCTTTCCTGCCCTCTGGGCACCACAGGTTGAATGGAGTGTGTCCTCTTTCTATGGAAACAACATCCACTCTCTCGTGAGCAGGGCACCGCACATGGTTTTTTGTTTGTTTGTTTGTTTGTTTGTTTAGGAGGTAACTGCAGTCGAACCCAGGACCTCGTTCATGGGAAGCAGGCGCTCAACCACTTGAGCTATATCTGCTCCCCAGCCTCACCTTTAAAACTAGCAGCTCTACAAAGATCTTGGTTTTATACAATCACATTTGAGGGAGAAAGCTCTAGTGCAGGGGTTCTTAACAAGGGGTCATGAGCTTGAATTGAAGTTCAAAAAAACATTATTCTTGTGGGGATGTATTGGTGCGGGTGTGATATATTTATTAAATAATACACGGTATAGTGTGGACTCAGTAAGGGGTCCGTGGTTTTCACCTGACTGGCAAAGGGGTCCGTGGAACAACAACAAAAAAAGGTTAAGAACCCCTGCTCTAGTGGGAGTTGTGACAGTCTATAAACCAACTTGATTCCCAGGAAAGGGCCAGTAGGGCCATGCTTTCCCCGGTGCCTTAGGCCCCTGGTTGTAGCTGATTGGATCAGGTGTGGACAATAACCCAAGCTAAGCCAACCAGCCAACCAGATTCTCTCCATGCCAGTTTGGGGCTCTAACAGAGCAAATTTGACTCACTCTATTTTTGAAATGGTAAATTAAAAACTTTTTGAAAAATTTTATTAAAGAAGTTGTAGGGGGGAAAAAAAAGTTGTAGGTTTACAGAAAAACCATGCAGAAAATAGAGAACCCCAGTCTCCACCTGCAGCACCATGCATTAGTGTGGTTCGTTTGTAACTTATAAACATTTGAGCTGTGAAGCCACTATATATATATCCTGTGTTGGATTGTTCTGTTGTTAACTTGGTTGAGCGGGGAACCACCTGTCCCAGAATTCCCTTCCAAGGTAGAGTTGGTCATAGGGAGAATTGAGATGTGGGAGTTGGAAGCGCAGAGGCTGCCATGGTTCTCTGATGGTCTTTGTGATCAAATACGGTGACAGAAAGATGCCAAGGTACCCAGTAGATCCCAGCCTGTCCTCCTCCACTCCACAACCGGCTCTTCTTCCTGCTCACCAGGAGCAGCTCCAGGTCCACGCAGAGAAGATGACTACCCAGAGCCACAGCATCCCACAGACGTCCCTACAAGCCTCCCTTTTGTGGGCCCGCTTCGGTGGCTGGATGTGCTAGGCTTCTTAGATTCCACGAGCCATTGCTTCAGGAGGACTACTTAGTGGCTTTGCCTTTGATCCTCCAACTCCCCCTTCTGGACTTGCATTTCCCCAGCTCCTCCCACAGTCGTGTCAGGTCTAATCCCTATAATAAATCCATATCCCATAACACTCACAGTGGCTTGGCTTCCCTGACCAAACCCTGACTCGTGTAGTTATTGCTGCTGGCAGTGGTCCCAGGGGAACAGAACCTGGCATTGGTTCTCTGACCTGAGTAGATCTAGAGGCATTAATGAGTCTGTTGCCAGGGGCAAAGGGGACACTGGTGGTCCATAGCATGTGCTGGTGAAGCAGTTACTTAAATTATCACCATCAGACCCCTGCAGTCAAGTGCCTCTAGAAGGCTCTGGGTGACTGAGTAGCTGCTGCTACAGAATATTTCAGTGGTTTAAAGATTAGAAGGACTGTGGGATTGGCTGATTGTTTCTAAATACACTGGAAAATTTGGAGAAAGAAGATGATTAGCTCAGGGATTTAAATTCCCAGAGCAAGAAATGGGTACAGATCCAGAAAGCATTGCCTGCCCTCAAAGAAACCCTTATCTCCTGTAGCCACAAGATTGAGATTTCTGAAAACCAAACCCAACAGTTAATCCTGTGGGTGGCTGAATTACAACACTAAGTGAATTTACAATCTTGGAGGGCCTCTTATGTTAAAATTAGGGCATATATTGAGAAGGAGTGGGACCTTAAAAATTGGAATGGGAACACATGGGTAGATTTTAATGAAGATGAGAACCTTGAATCCTCAAATCCTGCCAATGTTTTTGTCAGTGGAAGCAACCCTTCCTCCTCTTCTGAGCAGTTGTTACCCCCTTGCTTGAAGAACCTCCAATACATTTTCTTGAGGTGGTATCCTTGCAGACCTACCCTTCCTGAAGACCTACCCCTGCCCCCCCCCATGGCTTATATGCGTAACAAGACTCAAGACTCAGTGAGTGTCAGGGGATCAGGTACAAAGTGGCATGAGGAGGCATCATTCAGGCTCAAAGAATAGCAAGATGTTTCCAACTTTTATTGATAGGAAAATATGTATGAGAATGGATCGTAAGTATGTCAGGTCATGGCGGAAAAGATACAGTGTTGGACCTGGCTGAATTTATTGATGGAGAGGGCTAGGCAGAGATTCTGGATTCACTGTATTAGTGACTCTAACAGTTTGTGCAGGTGATTGAATGAAATATGGCCCACACTGAATAATGTTGAGATGTCAGAATTTCTTGATATCCAAAAGTTTAGAGAGATTAGAATGATCAAACAGATTTATTAAGTTAGCTCTGTGCACCCATCTCCTCACTATGTTCCCTAGGGAAACCCAGAGGACATGCTCACCAAAGCTTAGAAAACTACGTTGTTGAGGGGAGCTGCAGCAGTTCTGAAGAGCTCTGTAGTGTCAATTCTCTGCAGAGCAGAAACGATAGTAGGAAATGCTGCCAAGGAGCTGGACTCTGAATTCAATGAGATGATGGAATCCTGGGGAGACAGGGGCCAAAGGGTGGCACGTAGCCTCCAGAGACAAGGTGAGTATGGTTACTGTAATGGGCAGGAAAGCCAACGCTGAAATCAGAATGACACTGAAATCGCTTCTCAGCCTTTTGGCTAAGATCAAGTGCAGAATGGCATCGCCGGAGATGCGATGCATGTGACTTTGCAGGAGAGGACACTGACTGGGGGAACCTATTGCTTCATAGCAGCCAGTAAGCAAACCTGCTCTTCCCTAGCGGGAGACATTATCTCATCCCTCAAATTTGCTTGCTACAAACAAAACCCAAAGAAATGGTTTAGGTAAGGGGTGGCCAGGGCCTTGCATTTCTCATTATACCCAACAAGAGATCCATGGAGGAGGTTCTCCCAACAGGGTTAGTGTGTGATCACTTGTATGAGGGATGTTTGCATCATGTTAGGGGCAAGTATGATTTTACTATTTTTCTTTGGAAACTATGTTTCCCAGCTCCTCTTCCTTGTATGGTCCCAAGTTAAAACTGGCTAAAATAGAAAACTGCATGACGTTTGGGGGTATAAATGGAGGTACATATGGTGATTCAGAGCTGCAGAGATGCCCATCAAGCTCCAGCTTATCCTCTCTCTTTTCTGATCCACATTTTTCTCATTTTCTGATCCTGTGGACCAACAGCAGCTCAAGGTCCAGCAGATGCATGGCAGTGGCCTTGGAAAGGCAGTAGCTCTACAGAGACAACAGCATTGCACAGGCCTCTCCACAAGCTCCCTCTTCATGGTTCCACTGGAGTGGTTGGGACACCTTGACTTCTTTGACTCCCTCAAAAGCTCCGACTTGCCCGCCCATGCCACTGCTCCAGAGGAGCTGGATAGCTGCTTTCCCTCTCATCTTACAACACCCCTTCCAGAACTTCACTTTCCCAGATCCTCCCACAATTTCCACAGGTCTGTGTCTTATAATAAATCCCTTTTCCCATAATACTCAGAGTAACTCTCCTTCTGACTGATCCCTGAGGGATGAACTCCCCCAGTGGCCTGAGAAGCAGAGAATGCCAATCTGCAGAAGAAGAGGAATAAAGCAGAGGCAGAGAAGAAGCAGACGTGAGAGATGGAGAGAGGCTTTCTCTGCCTGTTGGTTTTCTGGGTTCTGCTTCCCTTTCCTCTGGGGCTAGGAGGCATGCCTGCCCAAGGTTCCGTGAGGCAGCAGGTATTTTTATAAGAATATACCCTTTATGTTCCCACTCCCAAGAGTGTGTTTCTGAAACTTACCACCGAGCAGGCTAAGGCAATGAAGCATCCTGTGCACTCCTGCAGGCAACCCTGGAAGTGCATCTGGGGCCCGCATTTCTCCAGCTCCAGCAACACGGTTCAGCTTTCCTCGCCCAGGACACTGCTCCTTCCCAGTGCCTCCCCAGCCCATGTCTCTGGGGCCCGGTAAGACCTGGGAGCCCTCTGCCTTACCCTCTGGTCATTCTCTAATTCTCCTGGGCTCTTGAAAACTCTGATAGCAGCACAAACACCACACTTTTGACAGCTGCAGTAGGTTGAGACTCTATGTTCCTCCTCCTTGACCGAGAAGGGGGGGGGGGGGGAGGGGAAAGGAGACCCCAAAACAAAAAAACTGGAGGCGTGAAAGCCATGCCACTTACCAAGGCCAGACTCCACTGAGCTAATTCCTGCCCACCAAACACTGTGCAGTTCAGGAGGCACACCGGCTTGAAAGTTAGAAATATGGGCTCTAGCATCAGAAAGACCTGGGCTTAGAGTCTCGCACCTGTGCCAATTACTATCTCTATATGCTTGGACAAGGCACTGACTCTTTCTGAGCAGAGCTTCCTCCTATGTAAAATGGGGGTAAAAACACTAAACTTATCTTTCAGGCTTAAATGCTATAATGGATATAAATTATTACATATGCCTATATAATGCAATTGCTGAATAGATGTTGGTCATTTTTTTAATAACCTCACAACCTTCCTCCAACTCCTCCTACTCATTATCATATCACCATCTCTGAGGTCTTAAAATATGCCAGGCCCTGTTCCATTAACCTGGTTCGTGTTATCTCATTTAACACTCACACATTCCTCTGGGGGTAGGAGTGATTGTTACTCCATCCTACAGATACACCAAACAGACCAGGTCTTGCTTGCAAAGGATGTTATCCCACCTCTACCTGTTAATCTGCTACCAGGGAAATACAAGAAGATGCGATTAGGCCACTTTACCACAGTAGGACTTTGTCTCCTTCGCATCTACTCACTCCCTTGATGAACTAAATCAAATGTTGTTGAGATAAAAAGAGAATCCATCCTGCATCCTCACCTGGTTGCTTTGCTGCCACACATTAGACACGTTTTTCCTGTTGTGACAGAAATTCAATTAAAACCAGTTCAAGCCAAAAGAGAAAGGAAGGATAGTGCAGAATTGCATATAATCAAAAGGATGCAAGGACACAGCTGGGCTTAGGAACAATGAGAACTGGGAACAAGTATGCCACCGCCAAGAGTCTCTCTCTCTCTTTGCTTTTCTTTGCAAGTATGCTTTGTTTCTCTGACTGAAAGCATATTGGCTGCCTCTGCTAGGCAGGAAACATGGCCATAAACAGCTCCTGAGTCTTGCTTCTTCAATTCAGGCTACAAGAGCTCTTGACTCTTTAGTGACAGGGAACACTTCCGGCAACATGACGGACCCAGCTATCATGGAGGAGCACCCCTCCTGCTACAAGCATATGGAAATATCAGAGAAAATATAACAGCATTAACTACAAAAATGTTTAATGCAGAGCCAAGACAGAGATAAAGGGAAATCTCAGATGCCAGAAATAAAGAGAGAAATCAAAGCCAGAGGGAAAATGGGAGCTGGTTCTGAGGCAGGCCTACAGGCCCGACATATGTTCTAGGACCTGGTCCTCTGGATTTAATGTTCATGCGCTAACAGGAAATGTGGCCTCCCAGCACAATGAAGTGGGATCCTGGGAGTGAGCCCCCTGTATCAAGCCTGGAGCCTTAAGCATCTGTCTCATCCATGGAGACAGAACTAGAAAAACTCCCAAAAGCTCAGTGAGGTAGCAAAAGCTTGCTCTCTCTCTTACTTCTCAGGAGAAAATATGAAAAAGCCAACTGCAATAAATCAAAACCTCAGATCTATGCCACGTGTGTGTGGTACCTGAATTTATACCACTTGGTGATGTGAGAACCCTGAGCCAAAAAATTAACAAAAAACAGGTCCAGAACCATTGAACGCCCCCTAGACTCCTGCAAAACCACCCTGTAGTGACACTTGCACCACACAGGGAGCTAGGTCCTTCACAGAACTCACTTAAGATGTAGTCACAATAAGACATTTAAAAACCATATGAAGGGTCGACTAGATAGCTCAGTGGATAAGAGCGCCAGTATACCATATGGGAAGCCCCGGGTTCGGTTCCCGGGTACCTCTCCGAGTGGGCAGACGGCCTTGAGAAAGGCAAGCCACCGTGGGCGGGGCAAAAGCCGCTGTGGGCAAGGCAAAAAGCGGCCACAGGCAGGGCGGAGCCCCCATAGGCATGGCAAAGTCACCCGTGAAACACGGAGCTGTTGCCTGCAAAGCGCGGAAGCTGGGCAGCCCGCAAAACACGGAGCACTGCTGCCCGCAAAACATGGAGTGGATCCACCCGTGAAAACGGAATGGAGCCACCCATGAATGGAGCGAGCCGCCTCCGTGGAGGGCCGACTCAGCGTGTCGCCACAAAGACAGGGGGAGACAAGAAGCAGACGTAGAAAAAAACACAGAAGAATGGACACACGACGAGAGCTAGCAGAAAGGGGGGTGGGGATATGTAACCAAAAAATAAATAAATAAATAAATAAATAAATAAATAAATAAATAAATAAATAAATAAAAGTGAAAACCATATGAAGCAGAGAATCACCATGAGCGAGAGTAAATAGGTGCAACAAACTGGAATGTTTTCACCTGAAATAGACAGTAAAGTAAGTAGGTTCAATAAGGTTAAAGAGATAAAAGAATAAAGTAAAATTTTTGAACAAATAAGAGAATACATAAAAAAGAACAGGTAGATGTGTGAGGGTGGAAAGGAATAAACACCAAGACATGAAAAATTCAGAGCATGAATTATCGGACAGATTAGATACACCTGAAGAGATAAGTAGTGAACTGGGAGATAGACTTAAGGAAATCATCTAGAATATAGCACAAAAAGATAAAGAGATGGAAAATATTAAAAAGTAGTCAAAAGACCTGGAAACAAGAATGAGAAATCCAGCCTACATCTAATAAGAATTCTAGAAGAAAGGAATTCAAAGAATTGGGGGGAGGCACTCAATGTTCTTTGCTGAAAGAACTATTTCATTAAGAGAGAGATTTGACCTAGAGGGGAAAAGTAGATGTCAACAACCATGATGAGCAAAGAAATTCGTTTTCAAAATTGGTGTATAAAACATGTCTTTTATAGATTCCAAGACAATTTCTATCACATTTTAACATTACTGAAATTGGGGTGCCTATTCCAATTGATGTATCTTCCATTGTTGTCAGACAGTAGTCATGATGTAATTGAAGTGTATATCCATTTGCAAAAACTTGACCAGAGTTGTTCATGTTGTCATCACTACAATAAAGATATGTCCAATTTTTGTGCTACACCTGTTGAATATATATGCCAAAAAATGAAACTGAAGGTAAGAGAAATTTCTATATGGAATATATTTAAAAGTTTTGAATTAATGAGAGTCTGATATGACTAATTCATGACTTGCACATTAATTTGTCGGGAAATGCCTGTTGACTTTGAAGAAAGTTGCTAAGGACAAATGACATAGTAGAGGACAAGGACAAAAATAAAAATAAAGTTTAGTCAAACAGGAAAGTGCCAACATTAAACCTTTAATAATGGTGCCAGAAGCTTGGAAGAAATCCCTAGAGACAATAGGAAAGCACCCTGTAAAAGTACGCTGTGTCACTATTGCTCTTAATGGCATGAAGGAGCATATTGATGATTCTGAGTTGAAAAGTGATTCTGAAGATTTGTACTCTAAATGCAAAGAAGTTTTAGGAATACATTAATACATTTATTTTGCTTATATTTTCCTTTCATTTATGCACAGGAGTAATATATTCTAAGCATCTATGTCAAAATAAATCTTACAATAACTGTAAAATAAAATCATTATAGCAGTTTATTTGGCAGCCTTATTCATTCTTTCCAAATGCTCTTTCTGCATCTATTGAGATGATCATATGGCTTTTGCTCTTTATCTTTCAAAAATTATGATTATCATATGCTCATATATTGGTTTCATATGTTGAACCAACCTTGCATTCCTGGAATAAATCCCACCAGGTCATGGTGTATAGTCCTTTTTAAATGTCAGTGGATTTGGTTTGCTAGTATTTTAAAGGATTTTTGCACCTTCATAAGAATCATGGTATGTTGTTGTTCTCTTTTCTTGTGATGTCTTTGTCTGGTTTGGGTATCGGGATAATTCTGGCCTCACAGAGTGAATTGTGAAATGTTCACTCCCTTTCTATTATTTGGAAGAGTTTGAAGGATTGGGTTAGTTCTTCTCTAAAAGTTTGGAGTAGGGAACCAGCTGTGGCTTAACTGGTAGGACTCTGGTTTACCACATGGGAGGCCCCGGGTTTGGTTCCCGGGGCCTCCTGGAGCAGGCAAGCTGCCTCGAGCAGGCAAGCCGCTGCACGGTAAGCTGACTCAGTGGGATGCCGCAGCAAGGGGAGACAAGCAGACACAGAAAAACGCAAAGCAAATGAACACAGCAAGCACAAGCAGCAAGGGGCGGGGAGATATAAAAAAAAAAAAGTTTGGAGTAATTCACTAGTAAAGTCATCTGGTCCTGTTTGTTTGTTTAGTTACTGGGGACCTTGTATGTGAGAAGCCAGCACTCAACCACTGAGCTACACTGGCCCCCATGGGTTGGTTTTTTTTTTTTTTTTTTAGGAGGCACCGGGGCCTGAACCTGGGACCTCCCATGTGGGATGCAGGTGTGCTCAACAGCTTGAGCCACATCTGCTCCCATAGGCTTTTCTTTTTGGAAAGTTTTTGATTATTAATTCTATCTCCTTACTTATTATAGATCTATACAGATAGTGTGCTTCTTCTTGAGTTAGAGTCAGTAGTTTGTGTCTTTGTAGGGATTTGTTCATTTCATTTAGGTTATCTAATTTGTTGACATACATTTTTTCTTAGGTTTTCTTTATAATCCTTTTATTTCTGTTAGGTCGGTAATGTCTCCTTTTTCATTTCTGATTTTAGCAATTTGACTTTTTTCTCTCTCTCTTTTTTCTTGGTCAGTCTTGCTAAAGGCTTGTCAATTTTCTTGACCTTGTCAAAGAAAGGTCTCATTTATTTTCTTTACTATTTTTTATTCTCTATTTCATTTATTTCTACTCTAACCTTTATTATTTCCTTCTTTCTGTTTGCTTTGGGTGTAGTTTGCTCTTCTTTTTCTAGTTCCTTAAGGTGGAAGCTTAGGTTATTGATGTGTGTGATATTTCTTCTTTTTTAGAATATAAGTATCAACAGTTATAAATTTCCCTCGACACTACTTAGCTGTATCCCATAACTTTGGCATGTTGTGTTCATCCATCTCAAAGTATTTTCTAATTTCCTTTGTGATATCTTCTCTGACCCATTGATTATTTAACATTTATTGTGTTTAATTTCCACATGTTTATGAATTTCCCAAATTTCATTCTGTTATTTATTTCTAATTGCATATCATTGTGATCAGAGAAAATAGTCTGTATGCATTCAGTCTTTAAAAATTTGTTGAGACTTGTTTTGTGGCCTAACATATGGCCTAATCTAGAGAATATCCATGTACACTTGAGAAAAATGTGTATTCTGCGAAGTGAATATTCTGTGAGTGAAGTGTTCTATAGATGTCTGTTAGGTCTATTTGGTATAAAGTGTGTCTAAGCAGTATATTTTTATGTTGATCTTATGTCTAAATTTTCTATCCATTATTAAGAGTGGGATACTAAATCTCCAGCTATTGTTGTTGAATTGCCTATTTCTCCTTCAATTCTGCAATTTTTGCTTCATGTCTTTTGGGACTCTATTGTTAGGTGAATATATGTTTATAATTGTTATATTTTCTTGTCATTATAAAATGAACTTCTTTGTCTCTAGTAATAATTTTTGTCTTAAAGTACATTTTGTCTAATATTATTATAGCTACTCCTTTTATTTGTTTTCCATTCTTTTGCTTTCAACCTATTTGTGTGTTCTAAACTATGTCTTCTGTAGACAGTATACAATTGGATCATTTTTTAAGTCCATACTACCAATCTCTGCCTTTTGAACGAGTGTTTAATCTGTTTACATTTAATGTAGTTACTTATAAGGTAGTATTTACATCTGAAACCTTGCTATTTGTCTCTATATGTTTTATGACATTTTTATTCCTCTATTCCTCCATTACTGCCTTGTTTTGTATTAAATGTATAATATTTAAATTTATAATGTATTAAATTTCTAGTATACCATTTTCATTCCCTTGTCATTTATTTAATTTATTTATTTGAGTTATTTTCTTAGTGATTGCCCTAGGGGTTACAATTAACATCTTAACTTATGACAATCTAGTTCATATTAGTTTCCATTTAATTACAACAGAATACAAAAGCTTTGCTCCTATATAGCTCCATTCACTCCTCCCTCCTTGTACTGTTATTGTCATACAAATTACATCTTTATTCACTGAATGCCCCTCAGCAGATTTATAATGATTGTTTTATGCGGGTGTCTTTTAAATAAAATAAGAGGGAGAAATACAGTTATAAACAAAAATAAATTTATACTCTCTTTTACATTCACCTATGCAGTTACCTTTATGAGTGATCTTTATTTCTTCACACAGATTGGAGTATTACTATCTAGGGTCCTCTCATTTCAACTTCAAGAATTTCCTTGGGGCTGGCTGTATAGCCCAGTGGATAGGGCGCTGGTATACCACATGGGAGGCCCCGGGTTTGGTTCCTGGGGACCTCTCCTACCAGGCAGACTGCCTTGAGAAGGGCAAGCTGCCATGGGTGGGCAAAGCTGCCATAGGCAGGGCAAAAAGCTGCCATGGACAGGACAAAGCCACCACAGGCAGGGCAGGTTGCCCACAAACGGAGCGCAGCCAGCCACCTGTGAACTGAAGCGGAGCTGGCCATGAATGGAAGCAGAGGCCGCCCACAAGCAGGGCAAAGCTGCCTGCGTGGTGACCGGTCTCG